>DWCF01005685.1:0-13726 GCA_018230265.1 Delias oraia
AAATGATGATTATGATGACTTATAAAAACCTCTCTCTTACATACGAATCTTGGTTTGTTTCAAATTTTTTAATATTCCAATAAAGTATAGATATTTAAACACAGCTCATCTACAAATTTGGTCTAAAAGATCACCTAAATCTAGACCAATAGCTTTTTACACGCAGACCCATTCTTAAAATATATCTCGGATATAAGCCCGGGGGTATTTCTTATGTAGCCTGTACAAAAACCTCTTATCTGATCCCTTAAGTACATACAACCCAATTTTATATTTATTTACACGTGCATATAAATTTCAGTCCTTATATTTTTTTAATGAAAACGTTGGCCATCGAGGAGACTCACCTAGAAAAATTGGTTCTCCGCCCATGGACATTCCCAGCTCTTGTAGGGCCGCGACTGCGTTGCCGGCCTTTTAGGGATTGGCACGCTCTCTTTTTGAAGGCCCCAAAGCTGATATTTGGGAGTACCCGTCCAGAGGTAGGCACAATACTCCATACGAGGCCAAATTTGCGCTTTGATATAATATTAGATAAAATAAAACCAACAAGGGTGTTATAAAAATCAATTTAATAAATGTTTTTATTACAAAAACTTAATATAAATAATGTAAACGCAATGAATACCAACCAAATTAACCACACCACTAATTTAGAGCAAACATATCATGTAATGAGACCCTCAGTCCTTAGTTTTGGTCGCGACATCGCTAACTAGAGTGAATATATTCTCTGCAGTGTACATTTTGTGAATGTTAATATAATCTCGACACGTAACGCCACACTCCTGTTCATTTGATTATGAATCAATTAGCACAAACAAAGTGATAAAGTTATATTAATGCAGATAAAGTTACGCTATGATACGCGGAATTTAATTCCCTTGTCCCGGTATTTGTTTTTGCATTTAGGTATATATACCACTAGCGGACCAGAATTTCGTATCAAAAACCTTATACCGCCATCTATTAGAATCTTATCCAACTAACAGAGAACCGTAGATTTTCAGAGCCTCGTTGTGGTTTTAAGTGTACCATGAAGCGAGAGGTATCGGGTTTGAATCCCGGTCCGGACAGTTATAATTTAATTTATAATGTATTCGATGTCTGGAAGGACTAGACATTGGCCGAGCGAATGTATATATATAGTAGCCTATGTGTTATGTCTGATGTATAAGGTATATTATTGTAAAGTTTAATTCAAATCTGTTTAGCTGTTTTCGCGTAAAGGAGAATCAAATGTCAGTCCATTTAAACAAACTTTCGTATGAATTATATTAGTAATATTTCATTTATGTTAATTCGGGAATATTTTCCGTGTTTTGTAATTTAATTTATGGCCGAATTCTTTACAAAAAAATTACTTTAATGAAAATGAATGATCACAGTTAAACTTTTGCGTAAGATAACTTTTATAAGGTAACTTTTTACTTAACTGCCACTAGGCACAGATTAACAGCAGAAAGTTTATGGTTTTCATGTTTTGGATGATCATAATTAAGTTACAACCAGAAAGCAAGACATGAAACAGTGTTTTTTCAGGAAAGATTGTCAGATACAATCTTCATTCAAACTCCGAGTCGTATGCTCGCTTTCCCCGATCGAATAACTTTTACTGTTTTGTTTGTACAAAATTGATATTACTTAAGTTTCCAACTTACCGGACCGAAAAAGGTTTGCATCCAACTCTGATTCATAACACATAAACTCTTGTCAGCCACACAATTCTTTACTATTAGTTTCGCCCCTGTCTGAAATTTTTACAACTTTTTTTTTATTTTTCGGACAACGGAGCAGGTGGGTCTCCTATATGCTAACAGAGCAGCGCCGGCCATGAACAACAACGCCACAGTCCGCGCATTGGTTGTGTTGCCAGCTTTTTACGCCAATTAAGAGGCACTTTTTAAGGGCCTCCGATATCCTCACCCACTCAGCAAACAAGTACCGTTTCACGTTGAGTATTCTGTGAGCTCGTGGTATCACTTCGGACGACCCTGCCCAATTAACGCGTCATGCCACGGGTGAAGTGACAACACAACTTTGACAATCTCACCATCTCTACAATATCTTCGTTATTCTCTAAACACTACTAATAAAATATGTATTTTTGTTAATTTTAAATTATTTTTCACGCACTAGTGCGAAATGATACCACGGGCAAACCAGGGGCAGGATACTTAACGTGATATCGAAGTTGTACTTGAAATTCTCGTTGATGTTCCTACTGTTTCGCTGAGTGAATGAGGATATCGGCGGCTCTTAAAAATGCCGCGTATGGGGGTAAAGAGCCTGCAACACAACCGATCCGCGGATCGTGGCGTGGTTGTCCATAGGCGGCGCTGTTCTCTAAGCATATAGAAGATCCACCTGCTCCGTTTTCCTCTGTAAAACACAGTACAAGTACCGTTTCACGCTGAGTATTATGTGTATTCTTTACAAGTTATTATTATATACGTACACAAACATACAAATTATCATACATCTAGTATTACGGCTACATTGTTAAGTTGCAAATCATGGATAAATTCGTGAAAATCACTGATACTAATTGCAAACTACTAAGTGCACTATACCTTATCGCTCTATTCTTTATCCTAGTTGATTCTAAGATTAGTTGAATGTCAATAATTAAAACATTAACAAATATTTTCATTTATGGTATGACAACGGAGCAGGTGGGTCTCCTATATGGTAAGAGAACACCGCCGCGCATGAACAACCGCGCCACAGTCCGCGCAATGGCCGTGTTGCCGGTTTTTTAAGACACTTAGGCATTTTTAAGAGCCTACGATAAAACTATAAACATTTATTTTATAAATAATAGTAAATTTAGTAATTAATATATTTAAAGACGAAGAAAAAAAGTTCGAAGTTATATTTTTTATCAATTATACCGCATAAGACGAACAAGCCTAAACGAGAATTCATAAACAAAATAATTTCTCCATCGATAAATAATACTTTGTATAATAGTGTATCCATGAACAAGCGAGATGTGTAGTGGTTTGTATTAAGAATGGAAATTCGTTAGACAAAGCACCTTAATGGGACTCCCCAGCCCTTCGAGGCGGTCTCTTGCGAGCAACGGCATAGTAGTCCATCGACAATTTGAATCCTTTGTGGAACTCAGACGAATTGGCATCCTATCAGCCGGCCCGGGCACTGCCTCCGTTGTATATCGCACGTATAACGGAGCCGCCTTTGAAAACAACAAACAAAACTCAATACAGCATAAATACTCCATTAAATTCCAAGCTTAGAACAACTACGTTTCCATTGGAATTAAGAGTCAATGTAACATTAGTCCTTTGCTAAAAGTAATATAAATTTGATTGAGATTGTTTATAGTCTGGACGTGAGATTGAATTTTTCTTTATTTATATAGTTTTACATAGGAGCAGGTGAACTTCGTATCACCTACTAGATTTATACCATTTCATTTTTTATAGCAATTGCTTCTCATTGTTGGCCAGAATGGCCTTTAGAGTTTAACGCGGGCGATGAGCGGTAGCTTCATTCTAATTGATACTTAATCCAGTCAAAAATTACTTTATAACACCACCTTTAGAATCTTATTGAACTAATAGAGGCAATCATAACTGTTAATAAATAATTCACAATAAAGTAATATTGCGATTTTATATTATATAAGATATAAAAAAAAATCTTTCAACTGGCATGAAACTGCACACAGTGGGCAAAATTGTATTAAAATTGGTTCATGACTCCATTGTGGACACGTGACAAGTAATTGACATAAGATTATAAAAAATGTATGCCATATATGCTATAATGTATGCCTAGTTTATAATATAATTTATATTTGGTAAGTTTATATTTAAAGATACAAGAGTAAAATACCTATGCATTTTATATGCATTTAAATAGCTTTTTTGTTTGATTTTGAAAATCATTGTCATGTACATATACGCATACCCAAAATTAGTGGTATTAAATTGCGCTTTTGTAGACAGTAAAATAGATATTATTACCTCAGGTTCGCCATAGTTTTCAGCTCTCAAAAGAAATTCATCACCAAAGTTAATCTTTTCTCCGCGTATGCTTTCATCTTTTACACTGCAAATCGTAAAGACTTAAAAGGATTTTTATAACATTTAAATCCGATAACAGTATATCTGCAATCTATGTCTATTCAAGTACAGATAAAGTACATACTATAAATAGATTTTACATTAAATGCAAGGTTAATGCAAGACTTTATTTCAAATTTACAATAATTTTAAACATTTCAATTTTTTCAAATATATACTAGCCGCGTAAGATTGGCCGCGGCCGAGATTCGATGATAATTTTGATAGAAATATTTCTTGCAGACGCTATCCAAAAATCCTTTAAATTTTAATTTATAGCGAATATTTATTAAACGAATTGGCTATGTAGTTTATTCTTAAATTATATAAATTTCAAGTTCACCAATATGCTTTAGCATATAAAATAAAATAATTTATCAATAAAAATATTACCGTTTTCGTTATTAATATTCGTTATCGAACATTGAGAAATATGTTGTTTTTAATATTAGGATTTTTCTATTATGTTTTTCTTAGACTCTATCTCTGTACAAAATACAGTTTTTGTGGAGAGAATGCCTGCAAGACGTCTGGCTGGTAGCCGACGTGTGAGCTCGTCCTAAAATGCCCTTGTAAGACGACGTCGAAAGCGCTCAGGCCATGGACTGAGCGCTCTGTAACTGAGCAGGCCAATTCCTTCAGTTTTAGCGACCTTTACCAAGAATATATTTACCTGAGAATAACAAACGTGTTTCTACAACATGGTGTCGTTATTGGTGACAGGGTCATGAGGCATCCGTCATTAATGTTTTGCATAAAGTCCACCTGCCTCTCCTTGACCAGGCTTGACAGAGCCAGGCCATACTGGGGTTTTGCTCCACAGGTTTTAGCTGTACAGTCGAGTTTATTCAAATAACGTTGACTTAAACAACTCTGAGAGCCTCATAACCGAGCGGCTGTGAAGTCAAGGATACCGGGTTCACACCCCAGTCTGTGTAAAATGTATAATTTATTCGGTATCTGTAAGAACTTGACAGTGACTGGGTAAGTCTAATAACTTGGGTATTTGTCTTTCACGTAGGAAACCCACACTTTTGCTCGAAATGAGGTCGGCTGGTCCACACTGTTAGGAATACCAGTACTGTTCTCGGAGGGAATACTGGAAGCCCGTTAACTTTTGGCACGGTTGTGATTATAGGCAGCGGTGATCTATAACCATAGAGATCCAGTTTCTCTATACGGCTAAACAATTAAAAACTAATTATATTGTAACCATGGCAACCTATCTATAAAACGTTTAAATCACAAACGACTGATAATCACGTGTTTGTCTGTAAAAGAAAATAATTAGTAAGAGAGAAATGTTAGATAAGCTCGGAAAACTACACAGGCACGGAAATTATTTATGCTTTGTTTCTAAATCCCGAGGATTTTATAGTGTCGGGTAGATTACTGGCCCTCCATTGTGCTTTAGATTGGACATAACAATTCGTGTAGCGAAGAGAGGTTTTTTTCCGGGAACATAGAAAGGGCTTCGTAAGGAATGGATGATGATTGCTCAACGGAATTTAATTTTGTGAACACATAACACTCTCTTACTTATAATTGTAATATAAAATTCACAATATACCGGGCATATCAGACGCAACCAGCTGAACATTGTATCCATATAATGCAATAGTCCCACTTATAGCCAAAGGTCTCTGTAACAATAAAACAACGACAGCCTCGTAGCTTAAAGATCTTAAAAGTGTGTAAGTGTAGTGTGTGTAATGAAGCTCGAGGTATCGGATTCGAAACCCACAATTACAATTATAATTGAATTTATAATTTATTCGGTCTTTGGAAGGGCTTGACAGTGGCCGGCCGAGTGTATTAATACTGGTATTAATTCCGGTGGGAAAGCCATACTAAAGCATATGCTGACGCACCATTTGCACCGGCTCATCCGAAGTGATACCACGGACTCACAGAATACTCAGCGTAAAACGGTACTTGTACTGTGTACCGCAGAGTGAGTGAAGATATCGGAGGCCCTTAAAAATGCCGTTTCAATGGCGTAAATAGGCACAATTAATGCGCGGATTGTAGCGCGGTTGTTCATGGGCGGTGGTGTCCTCTTACCGTATAGGAAATCCAACGCTAACAGTTGATGCAAATTTTAACAAGATACTTATAATAATCAATATTTGCAATTTATCGACATCTTCAAAGTGGGTAATCCATCGCACAATGTAATGGCTCGTGAGCTTCATGTGAATCACGCCAGATGATACTGAACCGATCTTTATAATCCTTTATCAATAGAAAACAACGTAATTTCTCAGTGACTTAAGCTTTTGGTATATTATTTTCGTAATTATATTCGTGGTAGTCGGATTTGCAAAGTAAGTCGAACAAAATAACGTTTCTGACGGACGCCGCCTTAACCATGAGATATATGTGATTGAGAGCTTGATAATGCCTATTAAAAAATCCGCGATACTATATTAGATATGTTTTTTATTGTACGGCGGACAACGGAGCAGGTGGATCTCTTATATGATAAAGAATACTACCGCCGATATCCACACTCACTTTGCAAAACACAGTACAAGTACCGTTTTACGCTGAGTATAGCAAAAAACTAGTGTTTTATAAACATTGTACTTGCCTCTTTTAATAAATTACTAAATAATGTTCTCGATCTCTGTAGTAACAATTCCTTTCTTTCTCGTTTACGTAAAAATACCTTGAACTCGTACTGTGAATTACGAATAAAAATAGTTTAAGACGTAGCTCAAATATTTTTCAATCAAAATATCGCAAGATCATAATTAATATATAAGCCAATATCTCATCTATGCATTTATTACTCAAGTAAGTACACACGCAAATTAGACGTCGAGTTGCGGAAAAAAGCCTGTTACACCAAAGAAATACTCAAGTAGATACATATACGATAAATTGTATTAACTAAATTACCTATCGAAATTAGTATCACTGTTATTTTTAGATAAGTATAATATAATTTAGGAAAGATAACATATTATGGCATTAATCTTACTTCGTTTTTTAATCTTTCCTCACTCCAATTACCAACTAGTACCATATTGTTGTACGACATATTCAAAAATTCAGTATCAAGGACCAAAAAAATATTTAGAAACTGCCTTTTTGAAACTGGATAAATTCATGCAAAAAGCGTAGTTTTTACATATTTTGACCGATAGTGTCACTTTCTTCTTATTTTTTGGCATCTTTGACTAGCGGTCAGTTTTATGATATTCACATAAATGTCATTTTAATACTTAGCTATACTGGTTAATTGGGATTGCTAGTCACAGAAAAAAAATAAGAAGACGACGTACGCTAGTTTTTTTGACACATGATTTGTATCATTATCGGCCTATTCAAGTCCACTGCTGGACATAGGCCTCCCCCAAAGACGCCCACCTGTTGCGCTCTTGAGCGATCTGGATCCATAGGTTGCCCGCGACCGTCGTGAGATCGTCTTTCCATTGCGTGGCGGGACGTCCCACTCTGCGTTGTCCGGTACGCGGTCGCCACTCGAGAACCTTTCTTCCCCATCGGTTGTCGGTTCGTCGAGCGATGTGGCCGGCCCATTGACACTTCAACTTACTAATACGGCGGGCAATGTCGGTTACTTTGGTTCGGCTGCGGATAACCTCATTTCTGATTTTAACTCGCAGTGAGACTCTGAGTGACTCTGAGCTTCTCCATTAGACCCATGATTTGTATGTATTAAAAAAAACAACATAGTGTTACTTGTCTTCAATATAATTAATTGAAATAATTCAATTGATTCATTGCTTGATATTATATCCTATTCTACGAAAAAAATTGATGTTAAAATTCACAAGAAATATTTAATGTCATGTGGTTTTAAATAAACAAAAAAGACGCTAAATAATTTATATCGTAATAAATTGTGCTTAAATTATTTTAATATCTTTATTAATTTATCCCCTTATACATGTTGCTCTACTTGAAATAATGTCTTATCTCTTAAACATTCTGTCACTCTCTCATTCACATGGTTTTGTTATTGTAAAAGCAAGAGGACACATTTCAAGAAATTATCTAATCCTAGAAAAATTTATAAGTAATGGTTTCAATGTTTAATTAGACGAAAATAAAAAATTTTCAATATATGTATTTATATTACAAAATTTACTAAAACAGTTACAACTAAAAGAGCAGAGTAATCATCACTTTATGGAACGCGTGGCCGGTAGTATATAACATATGTTGCGTATGCGATAAAATTGGAGCAAAGGGAATAATAATAACGAATACTCTGCTAGTTGATACGTTAGTAGAATCTCGAATCTAGAACATGCGCACATTGCAGCGAGCGATCGCGAAATAATTTAAAAAAACGATTAAGTAGACAATTTTTAATTAGTTTCCAGTGTTTAACTACTTATTTTGTTTTTACTTAATGTTTTCATAATATCTACACTGATCATATATCATAGTAAGTAACTACTTACTAAATAAAATTATCACATGTTATAAAATGGTAAAATCCAAAGTCGCAATTATTCTGTTTATGACTTTGTTTCTTCAAACTCAGTCTCTAACCTACTCTTCTTTAGATCAAGTGTATCAAAAGGGATTAGAAGCCTATTCAAATGAAAGATGGTCTGAATGTATTGTGCAGTTTGAAGAATCATTACATTTATATAAAGTATATAAAAGGACTTTGATTAACTGCAGATTTAAATGCAACCATGATGCTAGAGTTTCAAGTATTTCAGATAATATTGAAGATCTTAAAATATACGAATTGTATTTTAACACGAGAAAATGCTTGATAAATTGTAATAAAGAAGCTTTTAATGATGTACATATGTATAATAATGTAACTGAGTTAACAATTTTTAATATGCAAATTAGAAAACCATATGAATATCTGCATCTATGTTACTTCCAAATGTATGCTATGTTAAAAGCAGCTTCAGCTTGTTATACATTTCTTGTTACAAACCCAGATGATCTAACCATGACATCAAACTTTAATTACTATATAAGCCAACCTGAAGTGGATATAAATGAAATAGTCGACCTTGAGAGTGATGATTATCAAATCTTATACAGATTAGGTCTTAAATCCTACAAGAGTAAGAAATGGGGTGAGACAATTGCTAACATGGAAGAAGCTTTAAATGGATATCTATCTTGGGAAAACAATTGCCGAATGGAGTGCGAGAGTCAGCCAGAACAAGAGTGGTCGCCAGAAATAACGATTACGATATCAAATTATATGGGATCACATTTATCTTGTAAGCAAAAATGCCAAGGGAAATTGAAACCACTTTATAATTCAGGTGTAGAATTTATTGCCGATCTTTTAAACTATATACAAATATCCTACTACAATTTAGATAGGCTAGATGACATGGGAAAGGCAGTGGCCAGCTATTTACTTTTACTACCTGAAGATAAAGATATGTTGGAAAACAAAAAAATTTACAGCACATTAATTGATGATAGTGCTTTTGTTGCTAGATCTGATATAGTTTATTATTTAAAAAGGGATACTTACGAAAAACAATTACTTAATTTTTTTCTTCAAGAGAGTAATAGTTCTGACATTGAAAATGCAGTCCGACCAAAACAATGGTAGAGATATCAATTTTTTTTGAATTAATTATAATAATAGATATATAATTATGTAAATAACAATACATATTGTGGTAAGAAAACGAAATCATATCATATGTACCTAAATATCATAAATATTATGTAACAGTTTTCTAGCTTATTTCAATTCGCTGATGTGTAATTAATTAGAATATAGTTCGTAATAATCGGGAAAAGAAAGATAAAATAAATAAATTAATAAAGCAGAATCTGATTTTTTTTCCTCTGAATATAGACCAAAGGTTGAACTAAAAAAACAATGGAACGAAAAGCCAAACTTATTTATATTATGAGGCGCTATAGAATCGTATTTTTTTTCTCGGCGCTCTCTCTATACTCCCCCATAAAAACTACCAGCTCTACTAGACATAAAAACAGTAGTAACTACTACTAGTAGACAACTGCCTAATATGAGGTTATCAGAAAAACTACAATATATTTAATATCTTTCAGAAAATACGTATAAAATAAAACAAGAATGTAAGTCAAGAGATATATTAATTATTATATTACACTTATTTATAAATATATTTTTCTGAAAACGATGCTTAAATCTCGACGCCTCTATGATGTTGCCGTAATCGTATCCTAATCGTCGCGACGCACAGTTTGGGAAGCCTTGGATTTTGGTATGTATTATAAACCTGGAAATAAAGAATTATAGAACAATAATATATACATAATAATTACTAAATAGAATCACTTATTGACTCATGATAAAAATACCTTTCAATAAAACAAGGATAGAGTCTACAACACAGTAAAAAAAACACGCAAAGGTGTATGGTGATTTTAGTAAAAGGTAAATATAAAAAAGTATAAAGTATTTCTTGTACATTCAATTATTATGCACAACACAACATGGATAAAAAAAACAGAAACTTAGTATTATGGCAATACTTGAAATATTTTTTTAACGGTGGCGACATAATGCTAAAAAATTTACGTACGAATATATTTTATGTTATAGGAATCTTAGATTAGCCAGAATAAGGAGAAAATAGAAATAGTTTATTGATTGTGATTCCCTTTTTTTGTAGAATAAAGAATGGTAAGTATAACTAAAACAATAAAATTTATCTAAAGGTCAGAACATTTGTAGTTGGAAGTGTAGACTAGAAATGACTATCATGGTCAGCAAATACCACTAGTTTCAGATCATGAACATCATAACTTTAATATCTATTTAAAATGAAATTCTTTATAGTTCTTAAAATATTAATAGGTTAAAATAAAAAGAGGATAATTTAAAAAATACGATTTGTCACATTTTTTATCAGTATAGTTATAGTAGTAAACCAGCAGCCATATTAACTATTATTTTCCTTAATGATGTATATTTTCTTTTACAGAAATGCTCATTGAACATGAATTCAGACTTGATTGCTATGAATGAAAAAATAAGTATTCAGAAAATTTTATTTACCAAGGCAATGCCTAATTATAAAATACCAATACCTACAGATGGTTACAAGGTATTTGCCTGCACAGACTGTGGAGATAGGTGAGAAAGATCATTTTTATTTAAATTATTAAGATAATTAAAAAAAATTAACTATCTTTTTTTCAGATTTTTATTTGAATCTAGTCTCATGGTACATATCAACAGAAAGTCCTTCATAATCCAGTATTTCTGCAGATACTGTGGTATCTCAAATGTATTCATTAATAGGTGCCAGTTTTTGTCACACATACGTTCTCATGCTATAAAAACAGCAACTATAAATCTAAATGATATTAAAGTAGAACCTCTACCATTGGTGTCATCAGGGATAGGAAATTCACAACAAAATTTAATTAATGATGATCAAAAAACAAAATTCAATTGTTTTGAATGTAAGATAAACATTGATATAACTGAATCTATAGAAAAAGATAGAGCCCTACATTACATGCAAACAACAAAAATAGTAACATGTCCTGTATGTTTGTTTACATTACCATCAACTTGTGCTCTTATTGCTCATCTTCGCATTCATTTAATAACACCTCCATTTATTTGCTGTGAATGTGGCAAGTACCTAAGCCTTCAAACTTGTATTTATCCATATGGACATGACTGTGAAGGTTTTAAAATGATGAGAGTAACATCTAAACTGAAATGTTTTGATGAGACATGTCCAGCTATTCATTCTAATAATTATGTAGCACATTTAAAATTGTGTCATTTAAATAAAATATATAAATGTCCCAATTGTTACCTAGCTGGCTATAATGAAAATGCTGTTATGAAGCATGTGATACGATGTTGTAATAAAAGTAAATATCCAACATATTTTGAATGTCAGAAGTGTCCTGGAATTTTTTTAAATTCAAGTCAAATTAACAAACACCTTGAAAAACACTTCTTAGGTATTCGAAAAAGTCATGACAGTCAGCTTTTTCCTTGTTGGAAATGTGGGTTAATTTTGTACAATGTTTATGATTTTTTAAATCATCACGTTTCAAAACGGTATTGTAATGCTACACATAAAATATTAGTTAATATTATGAAAAAAGTAAAATATGAAATTTGTGGTTCTTGTCAAAAAACATTTTGGTATTGGCAAGAGAATCAAGAGAGAGCAAATAAATGTTTTAGATGCATATTAAATGAAACCCCACATTCTGCAATACTTGTGGAATCAAGCAGCCAGCATGATAAAGATCTGAAGATTAAGTGCCATTTATGTAAAACTGAAATAAGTGAAAATTGGACAGACATTAAAAAGCACTTTATCAAATTCCACAAAAGTTTGAAATGTCTAGATTTAAAATTGGTTCTTAGAAAATTGAATTTGAAAGATATAAAACAAAACAAAATTGTATCACAACAATCAAACTCAACATCAAATCAAATTGCAAGACATTTCAAACAAAAGAAGAGACTTGCAAAAATTAAATTTCCCATAGAAAAACTCAGTACTGCGGTTATTAAAAATATAAATGCTTCACAATGTCCTAAATGCAATTACAATGCTGATGACAGAGTTTTATTTGAATCCCATCTGAAAACTCACAGAGACCCTGACATGGCTTACCAATGTATGGAATGTGGAATTTGTATTGCTGTGAAACCATCATTTGCCACACATTTGCTATTGGAACATAAAATATGTGACGTGGAAGATTATATTAAAATAAAAGATTGCTACAATAAACTTGCTTTAGAGAAAATTCAGAAAGTTATTCCAGAAGAAAACCTGCCATTAGAAAAAAATCAGTGCAATGTGTGCAGAGATAAATTCTCAGACTCAAATACTTTGGAAAAGCACTATAGAATTCATGGAATGGCTTTTTTAATTAAAAACAATCAAAAATCTAAGGGTTCAATACAAATTAATTAAGTATGTTATATTTATTATAGTTGTGCTTTTTAATTGTGTCTAATTTAACTAAAAACAACCAAACATCTAAGGGAAAACTATATCTTGTAATTCCTGCATTTACATCAAGGCATTGAAATAAGCCATCTAAAACAAAAGTTAAAGTGATTAATATATAGATATATATAACTGATGTTTGTATAAAGAAACTAGTTTTATCAATATTTTATTTTTCATTGATGTTTATTTTAAAAATTCAAACATGACATGCTAAATAACATTAATTAGAATTAAAAAAAAATTAATAATAACTTAATTTCGATGTTATATAAATTTAAAGGAAAACATGGAGTACCAACTACAGATAGATCATTTAAATTTACTATAGCAAACAAAGCATTGCAATGTTTTAGTTGCTTTTTTATGGTACAGCTGGCGGTAAGAGATGATGGTCATCCATTGACAACCATGCCACAATCTGCACTTTTGTTGTGTATCAATTTTATTGTGTATTGTTTCATGCTGGTATTACTTATTGTATATGAGGCTTTGGTTTTCGTTCAGTTGGTTTGGAAAATACTATTTATATAATTAATTATAATCATAGAGAAAACAATAAACTATAATAAAATTAGTTTACAGAAAATAAAATGTTACAATAAATTATAAATGAACATTCAAGTTTAAATTAAATATTATATTAACACAAATAGCTATTATATTATTTTTTTATTCAATTGT
>DWCF01005686.1:0-13725 GCA_018230265.1 Delias oraia
TCGTGACTCATTTGAAATCTATTTTTATATTCAAAGTCAAAGTGAAATAACCTTATTTCACATTAATTATATTTCTTCTTTATATTTCTTTTCTGAAAATCTTACAAAGTCAAGTTTACTTCTGTTACAAACAGTTCAAGGATGCCGATGATGTTCAAGGATTCTGAGAAAAAAAGTGAAAAACTCAATCTTCATCCATATCGACTCTGTTTTGTCGTTCCACAACTAAGCTTTACTTTTTAAGGTATTTTGTACAACGCACCACCATTCTGCGGAATTGGCTGCCTGCAGAAGGATTTACAAAATAATACGACTTGGGAACCTTAAAAAAATGTGGCCTCTAAAAGGCCGGCGACGCATCCATAGGCCTTGCAGAGCTGGAGGTGTCCATGGGCGTAGAACCGCTTAACTGATGAGTTTGTTTGCCATCGTTTTCATTTAAAAAAAGGAGGGTTAATTTTTATGCTGTATTTAGAATATTTTATACATTAATGTTAAGAACTGAAACTATTAACTTACAAATCTCAAGTAACAGTATCGTTCGAGAACTCTTCTGTAGCTGTTATTATCTTAATTTAATGGTAGTTCTTGTACTTGGCTTGGTAATTTGTTGAATAATAGTTACAATGAAATACTTTTTTACATACAATTTCTGAAATTGTATTCTTTCTTTTTTATGGTAAAGCGGACAATGGAGCAGATGAGCCTATATGGTAAGAGAACTCCGCCGCCTATGGGCATCCGCGGCATAGTCCTTGTATTGGTTGTGTATGAGTGTTATTTTCAATAAACTCCGATATCCTCACTCACTCAGCGAAACACTCTATGTTAAAAAGTATACGTATCATTTCATGTTGAATATACTGTGAGCCCGTAATATAACTTTAGTTGCCCCAATTATTGCGTTAGTGTATACTTCAGCATGTCTCTCCCACGGGTGCCACAGTATTAAGACACTCAACCGGTCACTGAAAATGCCTTTCAGAGACCTAATAAATTGTAAATTAAATTATAATTTTCCGGCCCGGGATTCGAACCTCTCGCTCCATGGTAAGACTTGTTTTTTTATAAATATATTTGTTTTTGTTTAAATAATCATTTTTTTTTTGTTATTTAATCATTTTCATCGTTTAAATAATCAAGTATCGTTGTTTATTTAATAAAAACGTTTTAAATAATCCTTCCAATTTGATTTGACACCATTTTGTTGTGTTTTGTATAAACAAAATAACTGCTCACCAATTCTCTAGCTTAGTATGGAGTTTGTGACTACTCAAATATATAATATGCAATTAAAATATACAAAATTAGTTGAAACATTAAATTGAAGACTTAGTTATATTTAGTTCTGCTTATTAAAATGTGCAAATGGTCATCGTAGTCGCTACTATTTTATTTTTATATCCAGATTTTATGTTTGTTTTTGGCAAGCGAGCTGACGTGACTTTACATTAAACATCTCCCAAATCCTCAGCGAAGTGTACTTTAAGTATTAGAATTTTCAAGTCTCCAACAACGTATAAAATAAAGATCGTTCAGAGTAAATCTGCTACGTACCTTTCTGTCATCTATTTTATTTTATAAATAGGAATTAACATCGTTTAATATATTCTGATCTGTCCAACTATGCGTTATAATTTCTTTTATAGAGTTTTAAAGATATTTCGATCCTAGATCTAAAATATATACGCCAGTAATTACAAATCTCAATGCCATTTCTTGAATAACTTCTCATAATATAAAAAATATGTACATGTTTTTGTATGTGTTACGTTAGGCCCTCTTTACATACAATATTTTCCTTTAAAAGCCTCCAATATCCTTCCTCACTCTGCGAAACACAGTACCAGTACCGTTTCACGCTGAGTATTCTGTTAATGCTTTTGTTAAATCAATAAATGAGCAATTTAAAAATTACAGCAATATTGAATATGTTATTCTAAACGTATTTCTAGATTGGCATAATCTGTATAGGACCACACCTAAGTATATCCAAGCTCATGCAATGTACGTATTCCGAAATTCCGCACAAAACGAAATATTGGCAAAAACCAAATCGAATCCGTTTAAAATTCAAACAACATGGATCATATATCTTTGAAACATTTCTCCTTGGCAGTATTTCATAGTTTTTAAACTAGTGCGCTCCGCTCCGCTCTCCCACAGCCTGACGCCAAACAAGACTATTCTGCATCATCTGACTTGTATTTGATTTATTCGCAAATCTATTCGCGTGTGAACCTTCTTTGACACCGGATTCTAAAATAGAGAATTCATATATTTGCTACTGGACAGTGATATTTTATTTGCCATCTTCGTTGTACATTACGAAGTAGTTTAAACATCCAAGCTTGATTTAAACATTTGCATTTAAGGAAGCTATTCCTCGAAGAGGTTATCTCCTAAATGTTATAAGCGATGCGAATGAAGTCACAGTAGCGCGCGGTTTAACTAAGTGGGCTTCTATTAGACTCACTCATCAAAATACTGTACAAATTCTATTTCACGCTGAAGATCTGTCAGTCCGTGGTATCACTACAAACGAGGCAACTTAATTGGTACGTCAACACAAGATTCAGCAAAGCACTCCCACGGGAAAGACAATGTAAACATATTGTCCCGGTAACTGTCAAGCAGTTTCAAATATCGATTAATTAATTAAATTTTTTTCAAGCCGCGGATCGAACCCGCTATCCTTGATGTTTCGACAAGCCTCGATAGCAACACCACCAGGCAACGAGGTTCTTTAATCAATGTATATTTTGGTATGTATTTTATATTACTAGATCTAAGTTAGTCTTTTTTATAGTATTGCGGACAACGAAGCAGTTGGGTCTCCTGTATGGTAAAAGAACACCGCCGCCCATGGACAACCGCTCCATGTCCACAGTTTGTTCTAGTATATAGTCTATTCTAGTTACGAAGTTGAGTTGTAAATTAAACTGTGATTCTGCTTAAAACTATGGTTAAGTTTGATTCAAATTTACGTCGTTAAGGAAATAATTTTAAATTCAAATTTGATTTGTTTGGATGCTCATAACAAGTTTAAGCGAGTGATGTGGTACCAGAATTCTCACACATGTGAAACATATATGTAATTAATATATTATAATGTTTATGTGCCAGATACGAAGTAATTCTGAACTCAATGTTTTAAAAGTTTTACACTGTTTCATAAGTTATCTCGTCAGATGTTACTAGAAAAACTCAAGTATTACAGAAACATCTGATTTTACAACACCTAGTCTCGGTTCCTATTACCGGGGCAGAAAGGTTCTAACTAGAAGGATGGTAAATAAATTATGTATTTATACTTTTCAAAAACCTCTTGTTTTTTATTTTATAGCGGACAACGGAACAGTTGGGTCTCCTATATGGTAAGAGAACACCGCTGCCCATGAACAATCGTGCTATGTCTACAGTCTGCGTATTGGTTATGATGCCGGCTTTTTACACCGCTTAAGCGGAAATTTTAAGAATCTCCGATATCCTTACTCTGCGAAACAGAGTGTAATTACCGTTTCACGCTGAGTATTCTGTGAGCCCGTGGTATCACTTCGGATGAGCCGGCCAATTACTGCGTCAGCATATGATTCAGCATAGCTCTCCCACGGGTGCGACAGTATTAAGACATTCGCCCGGGCACTGGCAAGTCCTTCCAGAGAAAGAATAAAATAAATTAATTGTCCGGACCGGGATTCGAACCCGATACCTCTCGCTTCATGGTACACTTTTAAACCCACTAAGCTGTGTTTTTTAAGGGATGATTAACTAACGGTTGGCCAGCGTGGCCTTAACAGCTTAACTCGGGCTGGGAGGCTCGGTGCGAATTTATATTTTTTACCGTTACTGGCGCAAGGGCGTCTTCTTTGAGACACGAACCTCCCCTCCACGAACTACGGCTTGAGCCGCCGACATTGTATATTTTAAATTAACAAACTCTTCAATAATGTTTTCTTTAGAACTTTGTTCATTTAATATCTATTTCTGTCTATTTATACATTCAAAAAATCCGTATTAGCAAAGACATCACATTTACACGTAGCTTTACCTACCAGCTATACAAATTAAATAAATTAATATAAATTATTTTATTTTTTAAAACTAATATAAATAATGTAATAATTACACGCAAATCTAACGATTTTATCACTATCATATATGTGACATATAAATATAATTCTCATACAATATATTAAGACCATACGTAATTTATTTACATAAACATAAGTGTGCCTCCTACTATTTTGTATATATATTTTTATATATATAATTTGTCCTTTAACATTTCACAAAGCTAGCCACTAGGGCATCTATCTTGGCTAACATTTGATGATTACACAATTTTATTTCATCATATAGTATATTCAATTATAAATTTCATGCAATGAACATTGTTAAATGACATAACTATTTAAGACTTAAAAAATAATGTGACAGAGAAATATATATACAGAAGCCTCCTTGATTTCAAACTTTTTATAATCAAAGTAATTAAAATGAAAATCAATATTTAAGCAACTTATTTTGATTCAATAAGCACTTATAATTAAAAAAGTTAAACTAATTATCAAATTTATAGGAAATTCTTATGCTCATTTATAATAAAACAATGTAAATCATGTAGTACTGGTTGGTTTTTTTAAATTATTATTCTATAGCGGTCAAGGGGCAGGTGGGTCTCCTATATGGTAAGAGAATACTGGGCGGCGCCCATGAAACCGCGCCATAGTCTGCGCATTGGTTGTATTGCCGGCTTTTTACGTCGCCTAAGTGGCACTTTTTTAAGGGCCACAGAAATCCTCACCCTGTGAAACACAGTACTAGTACCGTTTCACGCTGAGTATTCTGTGCGCCCGTGGTATCATTTTGGATGAGCCACCCTGTCCACATTCAGTGCGTTTGCATGCTTCAGCGTGGCTCTTCCACGGGTTTTATAAAATGTAAATTAATGGAGCTTCTACGAAGTACCACAGAGGAGATCTTGGTTAGTCGTGGCGGAACATTGAAATTAGGTAAAACGGAATAAATGAAGTGCGACGTCAGGTTTTCAACTAATTTTACATCTCTTATTCATTTTTATATCCACTTTGCGTTCTAGTTCCCTCAGAGTTCCAAGTTGATCTTCAATTTTCTAATAAAACAAGAATGTGCTGGCTTTACTATTCCTCTGTGTAGTTTTTCTTTGAAATGACTCTCCGTTAGTCTTAAATATTATAATAGAGTTCTTATCATAACATAGTTATAAAAGTAATATAGAAAAATATATATTTAAGAAATTGAGATAGTTTAAATAAATTAATATTAATAATATTCTATATAATATATATTGATGTTAATTATATTATAATAAATTATTATTAATGATACAAGTAATTTTCTCAGTAAACTAGCTTAAAATATGATATTTTCGAGATTTCAAACACTTCATTAAAACTTAGTTAATTGAAGATTCAGTTCATCGTTCATTGAAAAATTATTATGTTCCTCCTGAAGCAGAATCAGGGGTTAGAGAGGGCAGTGAAGCGGGGGAGGGACGAAGAGACGCGTCCCGCGAACTCACCTCCGGCAGTCCCAAACTGGAGTAGCGTAGATATACGCGTCTCATACATTGCTTTTAATTCGTAAATCATTTCTGTGTGACTAGGTGACCAGGTGACAAGGTGTTGTGTCCTGTGTTTCTATACTGAGATGTGAGTGCCGTGTGTGTGTGTCGCTCTTGGAGAAACCTAGGTATGCTAAACGTTTAAATAACTATTAAATCATTAGATCATTGCCGCTAAGCATAAAAATTAAACCCGGCGTTTTTGACAAGTTCTTCTGGAAGTATTCATAAAGAGACTCTTAACTATATATTTATGATGTCTATGTGGTCTTATGTCAAATAATCTTTAACTTTTTTCAACAATTCAAACTTTATTTCTCAACATAACTTGATTCTTGTCGACATGTTGTAAGTTACAATGATCTAGAACTACAGTTCTGCTATAAAACCTTGTAGAAAACGATTAATAAAATATTGTAAATTAAAAACAGATGTACCAGTAATAGAAAATTAGACCTATTTTCTATTACTTTAGCTAAATAATGATTGTTGGGCCTTTTGCAAGGCCTCTGACTTGATCTAAACTCCATACATTCCATAATGAATTTGTTAATATTAACATATAATTTACGAATATTTCCACTCAATTGATATCGTCTATTCCTAAATTATATTAATTATAGAATATATATAAACATAATGTTATAATTTCCTAAATTTGTTTGTAGTATTTTTTTGTACGTACATGTTCCAAGCCTTTAGGCATTTATAATATCTATGATATGAATTAATCAATAATGTTTTCAAATGATTCTATGTAGTAAAGACGGTAAGGCAATTATAATACATGTATATATAATTCATTTATTATTTATATTATAAAATACGGAAAAAGGAAAATTTAAAGTATTGGTTTTAAAGATACTAGAGTAAATTGATTAAAGATAACGACAGTGGTAAGAATATTCAAACGATTGGATCAATAGTCCCAGTTGCTTGCCTAAATGAGTTTTTGGAATGGGTTGTGCCGCGATTCGTGAGTTCACGCAATAAACGAAATTAATTTCATTAATCGTATATTTATTAACCGTGATTATTCCATGTTTTATGGTCAAATTAACTGATGATAGAGCTCGATGCGGCGCTGTCGGGGCCTGACACGAACCATTGCCCTCGGGAAATAACTGATTGTCCTCTGTTTCCGGTATCATGTTTTATTTAATTACACTTGTGTCTATCCCTTATCACTATGTAAATAACAATTAGTGGTTTTTGTCGAGATGTCGAGCGATATTGGGTTGAAAAGTTATACACATTTAACGTAAAACGGAACGTTCAAAACCGAACCGTGTCTGTGGATTGGGAAAGCACTCGAGCTGCCACTAGCACCTTACACGATTTCACGCCTCACTGACAAGTGACCACTGGAACGCGGGATTTCTCACGTTCAACAATATTTCAATCCTTGGGTAAAATTTCAAATTGTTCATTCAGCAATCTACTCGAAGTAATGCTTTCTGAATAACCTATGGGCCTAATAATACCTACTGACCTATATCCTACTATAATTACTATGCAGATTTTGATCGCTGTTAAAGTATTGTATAAATTTAGCTTAAGAGATACCACTAGGCATTTATTGAACGATTTTATAGCATTTTGTGGCATTATAGACTACTATGTGGAATCAGTTGACTATAATCATAGCAATATGAATTGCGAACACTCAAAAAACAGCGCATTTATTCCTAATAGGCCGACAATGTAACTGTAAACCAGCACATTGGTGGTGTCCTTAGACCCTCCGCCTATGGGCCGCTTATCTTAGAGAGAGCCATGCTGAAGTTTATGCTGACGCTCTAATTAGGTCGGCTCGTCCGAAGTGATACTACGGGCTCACAGGATACTCAGCGTGAAAAGGTACTTGTATTGTATTTCAGTCAGTGAGGATATCGTAGGTCCTTAATAGTGCCGCTTAAAAAGCCGACAATACAACCAAGGCGTGGACTGTAACGCGATTGTTCATGGGCGGCGGTGTTATTACCATATGGTCTCGTATATACGAGACCCACCGTTGTCCGTTATAGAAAGTAAGGCCAGCCTAGTCGTTTGTTTCCCGATAGCATTAACAAAATAGTGGTATAATATTTCTGACAATATTTATATTAACAATTAATTGACAATATTTAATATTTCTGAATTCATGTTTAAAAGAAGAATTCACAATAAAGTTTAAAAGAATTCAAACATGGTTATTAAAATAAAATTAAAAGTAGGTACGTAGTTAAAATATATAATAGTATAAGGCAATGTATTACAGTGGAAAATAAATAGATACCATGCTATAAGCAGTGTCGATATATTTATTTAGAGTTAGTAATGGATTATTAAATCATGTCGATCCATTATGAAAGGATAAAAATAAAGGAAACAGGGTGTGTTTCAGGAGGGTAGAAGCAGGCATCCGTGGTAATTGAGAGCGCGGTTTGTGCGGCCACATTAGCAGTGTATTATTAGACCTCAAGAGTACCTTTTTGGCGCTATGCCTACTTCCGGGGCCACTGAGCTTTGAACTAATGAAAGTAGCTGTTGAGTTATGGATGCTAACCCCAAAGCTTATGACGCTCTGAAACGATAAAGCAAAGAATGATTTAAGTGTCTTTGTCTTTAAACTCCAAAATAATAGAGAAACAGATTTTCACAAAATATTTTTTTTTATACAATAGTAAATGAGCATGACGCTTACGTAAGGCAAGCGCTACTCCGTTCATGGATACCCCTAGCCCTTGCAGAGCCGCGGGTGCGTTAACAGCCTTTAAGGAATATATATACGCTCTTTTCTTGGTATTTCTTGAATCATTATTTATCTGTAATAAAAATGGCTCAATAACATTGAAATAAGTGAAATTCCTTTCGAGGAATGCAGGGCGCATACGAACTCTGATATTCCCATAAAATCGGTACCGTATTTACAATTTATTCGCGGGTTTAACAAATTAGGGGCCAAAGTTTATATTGAAAATTCCATCAGTTTTCTCAGAAGGTTTTATATAATTACGACAACTTGATTCGGTCTGACTCAAATAAAATTATTCAATTACTGAACATTTCACGTCCTGTAATTAATATTTTGAACCTCGTTTCATTAGATCAGTGACTTGTGTTTCGCAATCTTCAGATCTCGGGAGCAAATTATAATGTGATTTTTCTTCAGTAATAAATAATATTTTTTCCTACCTTTTTATTGTTTATTCAATAACACTCATCGTGAAACGGCACTTGTATTGTGTTTCGCAGAGTGGATATCGGAGCGTAAAAAGCCGACAACACAACCAGTGCGCGGACTGTGGCGCGGTTATTCACGGGCGGCGGTGTTCTCTTACTATATAGGAAACCCACCTGCTGTTGTTCACTGTATAATTTAAAAAAAGTTTTTGCAGACACTGGAAATGTAATAAATTTTATCCCAACTAATTTGAGTGATAAAACATTTTTTAACATACTAATTAATCCTGTTTTGTTAATTATGTAAAATATGATTGAATTATTTGAAATAAATTGTTATTTATTGCATTCATCATCATCATCATTTCACGGTAAAACATCCAATGCTAGACATAGGCCCCTTTCGACCTCCACGCATATCTGTCGGAAGTGACCTGCATCCAACGTCTTCCGGCGATCTTTATAAGGTCGTCTGTCCACCTTGTGGGCGGATGTATTATGTATATAATTATTATATTATATATATTATGTATTGATTGCATCATATAATAGAATATGTAATGTTTTATTTATAATTCATTCAAATTTGATTCCACTGATTCCTGTTCCACATTCTATGTTTCGTTCCCTGTTTTCACTCTGTCGATTCAATGAAATATTTAAATTTATTCTGTAGAAAGACAGGATAAGATAACTAATGCGAATCAAAGTTTTAAGTACTACTTGGGCAAGAGTAACTCTACTTAATAAGTAAGCCTAAACTAATCTTTGCATTAAAATTATCCAAGCATCTAGCGCTCTTGTTTTACATTACCATCTTACCAGTTATATTCTATTTTATATATTAATTTCAAAAGGTCTATTTTCCACCAAAGCTGGTAAAGGTAAGCTTACGTACCTATAGGCGGTGCGGCCTTTGAAGTTGTATCCTAAGCCCTAATTAAAAAGTATAGGATGGAATTAATCTGTTTTGTTGCTTGAAAGGGATTTGAATGTGGCCTCTTTGTTCAGCCAAGGTGTGTTATGATGCTTTTATTTGCTTTTACTTTTGTTTCTTTCAAGGGATGATTTACATAACATTGTAATATTTACATTCTTTGGAAGACAAATGGAAACGTCGAAAACATTTTATTAGGTTATTCTGAGATTATTAAATAACCGAATTGTGTTTGTTTACAGCAAAAAATAATTAAAGTAAATAAATATTACGTTATATTTGTTTTTATATAATGTAAATATTACAACAAGAGGACAAGATAACTATTTTATGATAAAAATAAATAAAGATTTTTTTAATGGAAAAAGATGTCGTTTTATAATATTCAAATGCTAACAGAACCACCATTTATTAATATATTATGTCAATTCAATAAATTGAAGCCTTAGCTAAGGTTTTACTTTTATATACTATAAATTAATATATTTTCAAAGGGATTTCCCATCGCTATTATAATATCCGTTATCTGATTTTGATCTTTTTTTTACTATGGCATAGAGAATGGAGCAAACGGGATCCCTGAAGAAATCATCGTCGCCCACGGGCACGTTACAAATCGTGCTTTTGTTGTACTGGTTTAATAATTTATTACCCGTGTAGCTTAAGTGGTATAATTTAGTGGGCCTCTGGTATTCTTACTCACTCAGCGAAATACAAGTACTAAATGAAGCTGTATACAAGTACTAAATGAAGCTGTATACTGTAAGCCTGTCATATCGGACAAGCCAGCTAAATAATTATTGCCGTATTTATATTAATATTTATATTATATTTATATATTATATGTTGTGGTTTTGTTCTTTTAAGCATGAGGCATTTGAGATATTGTAGAGAATAAAATTAAATTTATGGATCATGTGAGCCCGTGGTATCAAATCGGTCGATCCTTAATAACACTTTAGTAGGTATGGCTTTTCCACGGGGATGAACTGGATTTTATTTAATAGGTAGCGCTAATCGTAAGGGATGAGTGTATTACTAATACTACAATATAGTTATATATTGTACATTTGTTCTCTTAGGGATGAGGATTTTGACGTGTACAGTATAAAATTAAATTTATGACATGATATATTTTCATATAAAAATCTTGGATATAACGCTTTGAGGCGCGAGGCAACGGGTTAACTATTGAGTTAGCCTTACCACGAGCAGTATATATGACTTTACGACATCGCCTTATTTATGTCTCCTTTATTGACCCAGAGTCGCTCGTTAAATATTAATGGAGGCAGCACTTAGGCTTTCGAATTGTTAACAAAAAATACTTCAGTGATGTATATTGAGGTGTTAAAAACTTCTAGTAGGTACTATAGAGGATTTTATGTGAAAAATGGTTTGAACATCGTTTTTGTAGGTTTCGTTTTTTTTTGATAGAAATACAAATATACAATATTGAATGACAAAAGTATCATGTTTAATAATTATTACATATTATTAATATGTTACAAATACACATACAAATTTAATATCTATTTTATAATTTATCCCTGGTTTTGGATATCACGTAGCATCAAGAGAATCAATTTTACTATTTCTTTTTCTTGTATTTCTTAACTTGCGGAATAAAATAGCAAATTTGCACGAAACAATTTTTTTTAAGATAAATGCAATCTTAACTTCTAATTTCATCTTTTTATCTATCGTCTATATATTTTTATTTATATTAGGTAAGATATAAAGATGTTTGGTCGACCTTGCTTATTATCAAATAAATATTTACCATGAATACTAATAGTGGATAGATAAAGGAATAAAAAGTTTACAACTACTAACCGGCACATAAGTCATAGCATTAAAATACATTTGTTCATATTTAATATAATTATTAAAAAAAAAATGTATTGCTTTAGAAATACCCAATCAGCTGCCTGCAGAGGTATTAATAAAGCAAAACGGCTTGGGGGACCATAAAAAAAAAGATCTTAGAGGTAGGCAATGCACCTGCGGCCTTGCAAGGTCTGGGGGTGTCCATGGGCGGAAGACCGTTCCTCGTGACCGGACCGAGCCTCCTGTTCGTTTGCCACTGTTGCCATGAAATGTTGATCAAGTTATTCTTATGTAAAATGTAGATACTGACAAATGAAGTAAAGATAACCTAAATTAACTATATTTAAGAAGGTGTTTGGTATACAGACGCACGAAATCTTTAAGCTATCACAAACCACACCCCTGCTATTCTTGTGTGCCTCTCACGTATTTGATTTAAATTTTTCTGAAACACATTAGGCCGATCTCGATCAATTTAACTTCATTGAAAATACATTGTTTTATTAATTTAAATGTTGTAAAACCCCTATTCTCTTACAGATACAACATTTCATTTGTATTTTAGTATAATTTCTGTAAAAAATAAATTTCGTGACATTTTTTTATTAGTAAGCAAAATCAGTAATATAATAATAACCAATAAATAAAGGGTAAAAACTTTGTTTTGGTTTTATTTAAATTAAGTAAAAATTGACTCTATACCAAAAGTTCTTATTAAAAAGAACGGATCAAATTGAATAAAAAAGCTATTTAATATAAAATATAATAAGGAAATAGGCTCCAAATTAAAAACCGGCCCTTTCTATTTTCAGCGAATCTTACATTAAAACTGAAATAAAATTGCAGTCCAACCATAGACCAAGAGTTTTTGGTTCTTTTTTATGGTATAGCGGCCAACGGAGCAGGTGGGTCCCCTATATGGGAAGACTGCCGCCCATGGACAACCATGCTATTTGCGCCGCTTAAAGGGCTTTTTAAGGGCCTCCGATATCCTTACTCATTCAGGGAAATACATCAGTCCAGCTAAATTTTTTAATGATATAATGGACAACGGAATAGGTGAATTTCCCACAGTAGAGTAGAGTAGAGTAAGAGAATACCGCCGCCCATGGACAACCTCGCCATAGTCTGAGTATTGGTTGTGTTACCGGCTTTATACGCCGATTAAGCGGCATTTTTTAAGGACCTCCGATATCCTTACTTTCTCAGCGAAACAGTAATAGTACCGTTTCATATACAACTACGTAGTTACTAGTACTTCTGTAAGAAAATTAAGGTGAGTATTTTGTGCGACAGAAATTGATTTTATTATTATGCTGGTGATTTCTTGTATCACAAAAATGTGTAAAAGCATCTATTATATCTGCAATTTCGTTTGAAAATTAATCAAAACTGTGCCGAGATAATGAAGACTCGATAATTATTATTACAAAATTGGGGTGTCTCTGTTATTAAATATAATTATAATTATGCGACGTATATACCAGTAGGAAGCTATTATTATGGTAATTATCCTTATTTAACCCTTAAAAGTCGTGATGTCATAATAAATTGATTAGTAAAATATCTCTTTTTCTGCTTTTAATTTTACGTAGACATACCTATATAATGTTATCTGTGTCACTATAGGAATCCATCTTTCAAGATTTTTTGTTTTTTAAAGATGTTTTAAAAAATCCCATAATTTTTTAAATTGTTTCAATAAGCAAAAAATTATTGATTATTATTTAAAATGTTGAATAAAAAGGCATCAGCTCTTAGACTATAAAATCCCAGAGGATAAAAATGATAATTCTCCAACCGGAAATTAAATTTTGTCTATTGTTTTTTGTCACCTACGTTATACAGAACGAATTCGGGAGCGCTTCAATGTTGCTTAACGAAGCAATTTCGAGAGGCGTGCCGCTATGATTGGCGAATTGAATACATTTGAATTATTATGTTTCACTCGGGCGTCATTAAATTGATTATAATCGCTTATATTGTATTAAGTGGCGCTGAAATTAGGTGCATACAAATGGAGTTGAAATGGTCGAATGAAAAACGAATCATGTTAGTATTAGTTCTTTACATATGATTTTTTTTTTATCTTTTATTGTATACTTTTCAAACTTTTCCTTCCTCCTTGCTTCAAATGATTTGAACTACTTCAGTCGCTAACATGTTCGCTTGCAGCTCACTCGGACGT
>DWCF01005687.1:0-13723 GCA_018230265.1 Delias oraia
GTACGAAGGTGGTCAGTTCACTTTACAAACAAATAAATGTTGCAAAAGCTCTCATAGCAATTCAGCGACCGAAGTTTCGAGATATTTGTTTGAATGGAACTTTGCTTATGCCTTATTGAGATAGCACTTAATAAACTTTTTTATCATATACTAGTATATAATTATTATTTTCTTTAGAAATATGTTATATTACTTTATAATATAAACTTGTTTTACAAATGTCCAAAACAACATTTATAATTTAACATTATTACAAACTAGAATATTTGTTATTTTTAATATAAAAATATTAATTACCGTATTATACCCTGTCAGGCTGTCACAAATATTCCATATCTCGATCTAAGACTGACTAGTGGCTAGACTTAGCTATACTAAGCATATATTTGTTTCAACTGTATAGGAATCCTTTATCTTTGCACAATTATCTGGTCACATTACTCGTTTATTAGCATTAAGAGCGTGTGCATAAAAAACACTTATTGTAAAATACAACAAATAAATTGATAACAGAAAATTTTAATCAAGTAATAAATCAAAATCTAAAAATAAATCAACAACTAAAATAATAAAGAACCACAAAGAATTGCTTAAATACTTTTAAAATACTTTTGTTTTAAATCTTTTTTGTCATAGTTTGAGTGTAATTCTAGTGTTATACCGTTTTTAAATCGATGGAAAACTTGCACTATTGTTGGTATAACCTAAATAAACTAATTCCTTTGACCTAGTAGGTTATTTCTAGTAAACGGGCAAACTTTTTATCGTAAATCTATGGCAGCTTCGCGATTGTGAGCATAAAATTGTTCCTAGAATATATTTTTATCTGTACTTGGTTGTCCTGCTTTGTCTCGAAAGGTATATGAGATAGTTACAATTATAACAATGATTTTTATCTTTTAAATGAGATAGCTATAGCAAAGCATACTTTCGCTACATTCAAAATTATATTTTATTACCTACAGTGTTTCAATACGAAATTAATAGTGAATTACCTATCACTAAAATATGTATTCAAGCTAAATCAAAATATTATCTGTCAAAGAATAAAGAGAATTGTACATCATTTATATTCAATCATTTGTCAGAGCTGACTCCCATATAAATAATAAGTTTTGGTCAATTGAAATTATAGGCTGTGCGCTCCAGGTACCTTTCGTTATAGGTAAAGCATTTCTCACTGTCCCAAAGTATCGACCGACTTAAATAACTTTCATTAAAATTTATGATACCTTAATATCGGTTAATTGGGGTCGAGTTGTCTGTTGTGATGAAATTTTAATAACCTGGTCGATATGGCAAAGGTGGAGTTAGATATTTATGAAACAAGTGTTCATAATAACTTTAATCGGAAGATCAAAATAAAAAGTCAAACAAAATATCAGAAAAATTACTGTACCCATTATTTGAGTAAATACAAATAGGTCATTTAGAAACGGGTGACTGTTTAAATTCATTTAACTGTATCATAGAATAGAACCTGCAGAGGAGTATACACGAGTATAATATAACAATTTATATTAAAAAGGTGACCGCGTACCGTAAAACGCAGAGTGGGATGTCCCGCCACGCGATGGAAAGACGATCTCACGAAGGTCGCGGGCGGCCGCTGGATCCAGATGGCTCAGGATCGTAATGGGTGGGCGTCTTTAGGGGAGGCTTATGTCCAGCAGGGGACTTGATAGGCTGATGATGACATTCAAAAATAACTAAATAAATTCTTATCATTACCTTTCCTAAGCTATGGGGGCGCATAAAAGAGATCCTTTGTTAGTTTTTTACTTAAAAATTACTTAAATAATTTTTTACTTAAAACTTACTTAATTAATTTATATAAGAACAGAAAATACATTTTGTCTATTTGTTTTGCCCATATGTTTAGAATATTTAAACTGTATTATACAGAAATCAACAAAACAGAATTTAATATCATATCTTTCCACGGTACAGGCAAACATATCATTTGAGAATTATTAATACTCAGCGTGGAACGGTACTTGTACTGTGTTTCGCAGATTGAGTGAGGATATCGAAGGCCCTTAAAATGACGCTTAAGTGGCATAAAAGGTCGGCAACACAAACAATACGCGAACTGGGGCGCGGTAGTCCATCGGCGGCAGTGTTCCCTTACCATATAGGAGACCCACCTGCTCCGTTGTCCGCTATACTATAAATAAAATATATATGGTTAATATTTAACTGTCATTTTTATATATTTTTAGACTCGATTTGGTACAGCTTTTACAAGAACTTTAAATAGGTGGAAACTCGTAAGCTTCACGATCGGTTTGAGAAGAAATAAAATACAGTAAATTGATATAAAAAGACGTCAATCTGAAAATATCGAGAAGTTTCTTTTATCAAAGTTACATATCGTTCCCAACGAATCAAAACTTTCTTAACGTTGTCAATTACTCTAACAAATCATTCTTATATTATATAAGACTTATACATTGTACAGGTTTTCATGGGCTCTGTATACTATTTTGCTACATTTATTAATATAAAGTAGATTTACTATATATTAGAGTTTATTGTGAACAAATTAAAAATAATTTGACTTTACCTGAAGGTCAAATGAATGATTAAACGTCATTTTTGTTGAGCTTTCTGTTTTGTATATTTTTTGGTCGACGCGACTTTTTATCTAACTTTGACACTAATTCATTCATATTATTAAAAAATGAGAAGGCATATGGCCGCAATCCCATCTGAAGCATAACACATGTCAAGTTTATTATAAATTATTAAAAAGACTAATAATGTCTAGATTTTGATTTTTTTTTATTGTAAACAATTTACAAGAATTTTTTGGTAACAAAAAAATGTTTTTAAGCATACAGAGCTTTGAATAATCTGTATATTAAAAGTACTATTAGTCAATTGTAAAGGCTTAATACTCCCATTCAACTATCCTATGAATTTAGCTACAAATATAATTTAAAAACTTTGATGGTTGATGGTTTTTTATTCGCACACTAAAATGTTATTCCTTTTAAGTATAGATTGTTAAAGTAATATACATTAGCCCTTAGTTTACAAAAGTATGTAAGTGTTGGTCATCTAGGGTTGTCACATCATATAAGTTACGTGTAACAAAATTAAAAGTATTCAAAAAGTTTAGATATTTTCATTTTAAAGTAGTTGTTGACAAATTTCCTTATTTAAATTTTAACCATGAATGTAAATAATAATTTAATGTTTTTGCGTTGATTAAGTCTGCCTTTATGGAGTTTTCATAATTAATATTATTGTTAAATTTATATAAAAATTGTTTTATAAGGTTAATACTACATTTGCATACTGTAATACCTCATCTACACGCTTGCAAATCTTAGTAGATTCCATCAAATTCCAAGCCTCATTAAAATCCATTTATACGTAAGTGTGCTATATTTCCTTTGATCTATATTTAAAATCCGACGCTCGTGTCGATCGGAAAAAGCTCTAGCAAAACGACTTAGATCACACCATACGGTGTTAGCTGCATCTCGTGGCTTTGCAAGCATGTAAATCTACTATAACCTGTAAAACTGCCAGCATTCGCGCAGTTAGTATGTGTTTGGATACGTTTGCGTAGTAAATGACAGCACGAATGTTAATCTTTTGACGCTGGCCAATAGCCTCGTTTGAAATCGTTGTTTTATTAACGTCATTTGCCTTTTGAACGGACCCGACCATCTTGATTGATAACCCTAGTTTCAATTCCTATATGAAGTATGACAGTTTACCAATACCTCGCCTTGTAAAAATCTTGTACATTTCCATTAACTTCTACATTGGATCGAAACGTCATGCTTTATGTAAATAATTATTTTTCTGTGATAAATAGAATAAATTGTAAATATATGTCGCTTTGTCGATAAATATGTTGGATTCAAATAATTAACGTTCATAGTGCCTCATATGTATTGTATTACATAGTTATGAAAAAAAAAACCAATATGCTTAATATAAGAATATATTTAAACAATTGAAAAATATATTTGTTTTGAGCATATATAGATATTAGTACTCTTTCTCTCTCTGATCGTACCCTCATTTCGAGGGTCGTAGTCTTGCATCTGCAAAAGAAAATCCGCCTCCAAATTGAGCGTGGATTTGTTATGTGAACGTCTTTATTATATGAATCCAAAATACTTGTAGGTTTCGATTTTGTGAATTAGTATAGATTTGAATAGATAGATTGAGTAAACGAATGTTGAATTTTCAAAACACTAAGTTAGTGATATTGTACAAAATACTTTTCTAAATAAAATGAAACTTTGGCCTATGTAATTGAAGTTTTAATTTCACCCATATCCATCATTTCATAAAATAATGTTAGTTACTAAATTAGAAAATAATTATTTTCTGAAACCACTATTTTTCGTATTGCTCTTATTACTTGTAAAGATAAAAGTAGAGATTCTACTTAAAGCGACTTAAAGTGTGCCTTTTTATTTAAGTTTTAATTTACATTAAATAAATCCAATTAACTAAAAATATATATCAAACTAAATTGCCGCACTCTCGTTTTAGCGTCATCAGAAAAAATTAAAAATTAATAAGTTTTTAGTCACGTCCAAAATGCATCGGTTGTTTTTTCCTACAGATTTAAATCTCGCGGGCTGCATGCAGCTTATCTTTCTTTGCTAAAAGTCTTGCCTATCTTGTTAAAAAATATTGGGAAAGCGAAGTTTTATGCCTAATATTTGTATGAAGTACAAAGATAGATTAATTATACTTAATACGATAAGTAGGATTGAAGCGTAATTGCAGACTAGTAGGGAAAAACCGTTACGGTTTTTTTTAATTATATAGCGGACAATGGAGCAGGTGGGTCTTCTATATAGAAAGAGAACACCGCCGTCCTTGAACTATCGCGCCACAGTCCTAACTTTGGTTATGTTGCCGGACTTTTATGCCGCTTCAGCGGTACTTTTATAGGCATGCAATATCCTCCCTCTGCGAAACACAGTACAAGTACCATTTCACTCTGAGTATTATGTGAGCCCGTAGTATCAGTTCGGGCCGGCCCAATTAGTACGTCAGCATATGCTTCAGGATGACTCTCCCACGTCTGCAACAGTATTAAGACACTCGCCTGAGACCGAATAAATTATAATTGTCTGGACTTGGATGCGAACCTGATACCTCTCGCTTCGTGGTACACTTTTGAAACAATTAAGCTACGTTACGGATATTCAGTATTGCTATTTTCAGGTGAATTTTATCTGAAGGTTCAATATTGTATAGTAGCCGCTATAAGTTAAGTACGGCAAGGACACGAACGAGTTCCTTGTATAATATGGAGATAATGAGATTTCATATTCATAATAGATTATTGTCACAAAGCTATCCTGTTACCGTTATGTCACTTGTCAGATCTGATTCACATTCAGTCACTGGATTCAGATTAATTAGATACACTGTGCGTATTAATATAAAGACTAGATGATGATAGCATTCCGAGAGTATAATATCATAAACTCAGATGATGGGGTTCTATTTAGGTATTCTATTTTCTATTTAGGTACCGTGATAATGACCGCCTTCGCTGGGTGCGGAGGCAAGGACTTAGCTACGTCGTCAGACTCAACCCGGTTATCTTCTGACCGGCTGCTCAGGCGACCCGTAACCCCACAATATCCCAAGCCGAGGTTCGTGTTTTGCAGGAGACGCCCTTGCGTTAGTCATGGCTAAAATCAAATTCACTGTGAGCCTACGACAGAGTAAGATGTGAAATGCTGTATGGGCGGCAGCAGTTAGCCCTTCCAAATGAAAACAGGAGGCTAATTCAAGGACAATGTCAATGAGCTATCATATTTTTCTGTATAATAATGAAAATGACACTTTAACCAAATAACTGTCATCACAGAAAAAACTTTCCGCTATCACCGATGCCTTTGAATGAAGCCTCCCTTTACTACCAATCAATACCTTACACAATACAAATATAAGTTATAACACATTAAATATAACTTCGTGTAACATCTATGCTCACATCATGCGAAATGATACCATGGATTCAGAAAATTACAGCATAAAATACAGCTTCTACCGTGTTTCGATGAGTGTTTACTATTTCCCATCAAGTTATACCGCTTAAGTTTTCTGCAAGGACTCTCTTTAAGGACTTTCTCAACAAATTTAATGCTGAATAAATTATTTTTGTCAAGAAAATTTTGCGGATCATTCATGTATAATATATATATACATATTTATACATACATAATAAAAATTCATAACTTTTATAAAATGAACACAATTTTATAATATTAAAACATAAATTAGTAGGTCGCTAAACGCTAATGCAAAAAATCTAATATTTTAAAACTAGTTGTCTAGTTATGTGTGTGTATCATATGCGCACACAGAATACTCAGTGTGAAACGGTACTTGTACTATGTTTCGCAGAGTGAGTGAGGATATCGTAATCTCTTGAAATTATGTCGCTTAAGCGGCCTGAAAAGCTGGTAACATAACCAACGCGTGGATGGTGGCGCGGTTATTCATGGGCTATGTTCTCTTACCACGTACCCACCAGCTCCGTTATCTGCTTTACCATAGTAAAACTTTTAGATTTCTGACATTAGTTTAAAGAGTAATGATAATTTAACTATTTTCTTCGATATAAGATTAACAGAGATCGAGTAAATTTAAACTAATACAATAAAGTCACATGTAACCTCAACTTATTACATCAGAATAACAGCTCCTCTAAAACAAAAAAATGGAACAATTTCTACATATATATAGTTTGAATAAAACGAATACACCTCCGCAAACCTCTACACCTTTAACTTTATTGAAAACGCTAAGAAAACAATTGCGTACCCACATTCATTTCGGCAAAAGTCCACGAAGCGTTGGATGTTGTCAAAAATATCACGTACCATCTTTATGAGGGCCGTATATGAACGTAAAAGAACTTTACGCTCTACCGACATACTGGCTAACATATTGTTTCTACAACAAACGTTATTACTACAGGGGATTATAGATCTTATTAAAGTGATTATAAAGATAAAATTTCCGTGAATGGTTATGTATGTACAATTGTATCGTAGATAAAGGCAAAACAAAACCCCAATTCAGTGTGGGTGATGATACTTTTTTCGCTATCGTAATGTTGTTGTAGCTTCATATGAATATATTTTACGCTTTTATCCTCTTATATGTTTACCGATGCTCATTACGCAATAATTAGATTAATTCTCTATTTGTTTTATAAACCAATCCCAATGAAACTTGTATGTATTCTGTATCCCGAGGACTCTGGCGAACAGTATCCAATAAGTAAGTTGTTAGGCCGACGCTTACGGTACACTTACAATAAAATAAAATAGCTGTGTTTTATTTCCCCTTTCAATACATCAATATTTAATTAATATTATATATAAAGAAATACTCACCTCGGTGAGTGCCGTTCGGCCGCCCTTGTGACTAGTTTCTCCCCACGATAGTCCAAGCCGAGGTTCGAGTCTCGCAGGAGGCGCCCTTGTGCTAATCGTGTAAACACTCGGGCGAGCTTGCGCTCGCCCCCAAAAGCCCGCGATAAAGCTGTCAGGACCGTATGGTCAAACAGCAAGATAGTCATTCTCAGAAAAAAAAACAAGAACAGTATGGTACCTAGCCTTTTATGCACCAGGTGCGAGTTTTCAAAACTGCGCCCCTAAAAAATGCTCAAAGCAGGTTCCACAACACGTATGAAACCGATAATCTACCTTTACATGAGTTGTTTCAAGATTGCTTGTAAAATGCGATTAAGATAGTAGGTACAGTCTACACGTCTACACCATGTTCGCAATAAAACAAAATTTCTGCGCCCCTCCAGGTTATACGCCCTGTACCTGGGCACTGCTGGCACCGCCCTAGCTACGGCTCTGCTGGCGAGATGATTTGACTTGTACTTTTGAGGTAATAATAAACAAAAGCCAACAACACTATCTAAAACTGTGCAAAAGAAATACTTCAAAAGCTCGTAAAATATTTAATTCCGGACCAATGGAGCATTTTATTAGCTTTATTTAAAATTCGCTCCAGCGTCTATTTGCGAGAGGTCGAAAGTTTTCAAACAAAAAACATTTATTTGAACACCAGATAATATCAATAAAAACTGGAAACTCATAAAATTTAAATAGACTTTAAAACTGTTATAAAAACCTCCTTTTTGTATTGTTTAGCCTTTCAAAAATTCAGCTGAATTTACGATTGCTAACATATGACTTTTATGGGCGGTAAACGATTGTGAACGATTGTTAACTTTTTATTTGTTTCACGAATTGATTTTCTTATGTGTTTGTTGAAGAAATCATAAATTTACACGCCAGAAAAGGGGCTTGTCATGTCTGTTCATAGACACATTCTAAATCATACAACATTGAGTAAGTAGTTGATAACTTTGTAATTTTAATATAATAATTGTGTAATCGTCAAACCTTTAAACATCTACATATATTTATAAAACATAAATCTGTTAAAATAAATTGAACCATAATTTGAAAGTTAGTGCATATCAATCATATTTCTTTTACATAAAGATTTATTGAAAAAAATTATATATGTGATGTATATGAAAAAAATCGTGAAATCAGAAGTGTTGGAATCAATCCCCAGTCTGAATGAAATTTATATTATTTGGTTTTTTAAAGGGCTTGATGATAGCCAGGCGAGTGTCTTAACACTGTCTTACCTGTGGAAGAGCCATGTTGAAGCGTTAATTGGCCGCCTCGTTTTAAATGATAACATGGGTTGTACTATTTCGCTTAGTAAGTGAGGATATACTGCTCCATCGGCGTTAAAAGTCGTCAATACATCCCAAATGTGGATTGTGGCGCGGTCAAAGGAGTCCCATCCCGCCTACTTGACAAGGGTAATCCGTAGGAGTAACAATAAAAAAACAAAGCAATATAAAACAAATCGGTTATAGTTTTGCAAGCTTAAATTAGAACACAAATTATTGCTATTCTGTTTATTTATACATACGTTGACATTTACTAGAATTCTCTAATGTAATATGTAAAAAATATATTTGACCTACTCACAGAATACTGTAAAAAAGCATCACTTTTGTTTGAATGTTGTCGCAATTAATTTTACACGCAGTTAAAATAACTCAGTCAGCAAGAATTGCATCCAAATTAAAAAAAGACAGTAACCGTAATTTAAATTTCGAATTCGGTCAGTCACTGCCCAACTCTGCTACGTTTAGCACGTATTTAATGAAGTGAATTTTGCCAGATGTTGTCTGAAGTATTTAAATCACTTTGTTCCTTCATTAAGGAGTGCTTGCTTCTGTTTTCGGCTTTTCTTGTAGATAGAAAAGATTCATTATGACATAATTTTTATCAAATCAGATGTTTACTTAGTGTGGCGTGACATTAACATGTTAATAGCCCCATTGTCTATTTTACAGTATTGCGAACAACAGAGGTGAATCTCCTATATGTTAAGAGAACACCGGGCCCATGGTCGACTGCGCTACAGTCCGCGCATTGGTTGTATTGCCGACTTTTATGGCCACTGAAGCGTTCTTAAGGATCTCAGATATCTTCACTCACTCTAAGAAACACAGTTCAAGTACCGTTTCACTGAGTATTCTGTGAGCCAGTGGTATCACTTCGGACGAGCCGGCCCAATTGTGTGTCAGCACGGCTCTTCCATGAGATAAATTAATGATTGTATTATAGGAAAAGCTTGTATGTATAGCATCAAGAGAACAGTTGATATTCTTGTCTGTTCAGATCTGAGTGTGTTTAAGAAGTAATGTAACTCCAGAGTTAACGTCTTCACAGTGGCTATGTGGATATTTGACTTGACTTTGACAATCCTTATTACAAAAGTTTTATGAGATAGTTTCATTAGTGTTATTTTCCTTACTTATTAACATATATTCAATTAAATATATATATAAATATAATATCTAGTAGTCTTGAGATCAAAATATGTAATGTTTACTTAAATAACAAAGAAAGAAACGTATGAGAGATATTATGCGAGTAACGCCTGAACTTAATGAACAGTGCCTCTAAATAAGAAAATATATTTTAGTTTAGTTGATAGTCGTTGACCTAAATTTAAATGTCATACACGGCTTTTCACTAATGTAATACTTTTATGGCAGATTCGTATAAAAATAAGCTAAACTAAAATAAATCTCGAACCGATTTAGGTTGAAACAGACTACGAAACTGCAATTAAATGTTTATAGATATGAATTTTAACTGTGGGAAAGCCATACTGAAACATGCTGATGCATAAATTGGGCCGGCTCGTCCGAAGTGACACCACGAGCTCACAGAATACAAATGTAAAACAGTATTTATACTGTGTTTTACTGTGTGTTCGAGGTTATCGGAGACCCTTTAAAAGCAACGAATTATGGAGAAGTTGTCCATGGGCGTCGGGTAAATCTTAAATCTTAATAGAGGAACCCCGCTTGATCCGTTGACGTCTACAACATTTAAAAAAAACTTAACAGTTCTTTTGGGCCATAAGGCTAACTTCAAACAATTTATTTACAATATATGCTTATAGGTTATTGGAAGTACTTAGAAGACTGTGTGAATAAAAAAATAAAAATTAAGTGCTTTAGAAGAAGAATTTAGAATTTAAGAAGAATCGCTAAGCTAGCTATAACATTCAGAGCTGCAGTCAAAATTGTATCGTTTTCAATTACTAGTGGTAAGACATTTCCTAGTGGTAATTAAAAGGTCTTGTCGAATTCATTCAGCGCGTCTTTGATGAAGTTGTTTTTGTCTTATTTCAGTATTTGAAGTGTGAAAGGGACGGCCTAAATAATACGAACCCTCGAATTTGGCTTAAATAAGTTGGACTAAGACACTTAATAGGGGTGAAATGGTGAGATTTATTTCAAAAACAAAGATAGGAAGACCTTTCTGGCTTCTTTGACTTGTTAAATAAATCATTCTTTTTAAAAAGTCTTCTTAGTTTATGTTACTTATATAATTTTCCCTTAATTTGCTAAGTAAAAGGAGTGAAGACACATATATTAAAATATAGAATAGGTATATTCATAAATATGATTTTAAAATATTTGTATCGTAATTATATATTTAATATAAAATAAAATATTATATTATACAAAGAGATTTGTTTATTTTTGATTTTTATTTTCATTTGCTTAGAAACAATTGAAGTTTAGCAAACCATGACACGATAAAAAATAATTTTTATGCGGCTGTAATAATTTTATTTATAAAAATTAGATATGAAACCTTTCCTACGTCTAAACAAAATTTTTTGTCAATTAAGAAGAGCGCCGAACTTCGAACTAATAGCGCTTATTTGCCCGGGACAAATATGATTCCACAAATTGCTCCGCATTCCTGTCAGTATCGCTGGCACGTTCTACAATTAAAGATTTCACGAGAAGATCGCTTAATTAATGTTTATATATATATATATAGACAGACAGATTTATAGATATAGATATATCTATATATATTATATATATATATATATCTATATTATATATATAAATCTGTCTGTATACATCTATGTCAATATTTTTACTGTGTAATTCTACTATCGTTAATCTGAATGCTAAGGGTGATGCACCGCTTGTGATGGAGCATCCAGTATTGTGCTTCCTTTTTTCTGTCTATTATTAACACACTTGTATTAAATAGTAAATTAAATTAGTAAAGTAATAGTAAATTTGCGTAGTTTAATAATTCTGTTGCTAATGAAACAAAACGTTTTCTTTCATTCAAATTGATGAAATTAAAGATTACAACAAAAATGGTGACTTTCCGACAAAAAATATTTATTCGGTACTTATTCATTCATGAATTAATTTATAAGGAACATCCCATTAGAATTAGCATAAAATACGAGGCCAAATCAAATATTTCCCTTCGAAAGAAAAACCAACTTTTGAAGGACCCTTGGCACAGAAAGTTTGAATCTCCAAGTCAATTTGTTTCACGGTAAGAAAATAAAAATGCCTAAAATGGTTTTCCTTTTTCTTTAATTATGTATGATAACATACTTTATACATGCTATGTTCCCGAAATAATTAACTAATTTTTAAAAGTCGACTGTAGTAAACAAGCATAGGTCTAAGAGTATTATAATTTTAAAACGTAGTCCGTAGTCCTACTTTCATATTATATTTTCTTTATTCCTAAACTGTGAAGAAGCAGCAACATTTACATTACCTTACATATTGTGAAAAAGTTTAATAAAGAACGATACATTATTAACATATAACCAAAACTATACAAATGCATACAAATATTTTTAACCTTTCGAAACCGGAGAGTTAAATCATTTCCCACTCGAAATTTAAATCAAAAATAAGCTCTTTTAAAGCCATCGTTCGGAAAATCGTTCATCAGCCATATCGGAATAAATAAAGCGTAGTTATTTCAATAAAATCACCACAACTCGAGTGAAAAGGTTGAAAAAAATCTCAAACTCACTAACAAAACTTGTTCAGGAGCCTCAAATTTGACTATTTAGTTTACCTCCAATAAACAAATTCGAATATTTTTAATATTCAAATACAAAACTTAACACACGGAAGAGCCAAGCTGAAGCATATGCTACCACACTTATTGGGCCGGTTCGTCCGAAGTGATACCATAGGCTCACATAATACTCAGCGAGAAATGGTAGTTGTACTTGAAAAAGTGCTTCTACTGAGTTTCGCTGAGTGAGTGAGAATATCGGAGGTCCTTGAAGTTCCGCTTAAGCTGCGTAAAAAACCGGCTATAGAACCAATGCACAGGCTATGGCACGTTTGTATATGGGTAGAGGTGTTCTCTTACCTTAAAGAAAACCCACCTGCACTGTTGTCAGCTATACAACTAAGTACGGCGGTGTTTTCTTACCATATATGAGTCCCACCTGATCTGTTTTCCGCTATACTATAAAAAATATACTATACTATTTATTTATTATACACAGACAACGGAGCATATAGGACTCCTGTATGGTAGAACACCGCCGCCCATGGACAACCGCACCACAGTCCGTGCATTCGTTGTGTTGGCGGCTTTTTACGCCACTTAAGCGACATTTTCATGGGCCTCCTCTATCGAAACTCACTCGGCGAAACACACTACAAGTATAGTTTCACGTTGAGCATTCTGTGAGTTATATTATGACATTATTTAGTATTAGTTAAAAATACCTATTAAAAGTTATTACTGTGATATTTATATCACCTAGCAAATCTTTATAGAGTAGTCATAAACGTTATTAGTATCAACTTTTTCTCCCTATGTAATTAATGTATTTATAAAGCCTCCCCCAAATGGGCGTCTTTGGGGGAGGCTTATGTCCAGCAGTGGACTTAAATGGGCTGATGATGAAAGCCATAGGTGAGGTAAACCATTTCAAAGAATATTAATATATATATATTCTAAATTTATCATTTCCTATTACTAATTCTTGAGTAAAGTTACGCAATTCTAAGTTAATAGACGACTTTATAAAAGTCTCCGGAAGACGCTGGATGCAGGTCGCCTCCGACAGGTATTCATGGAAGTCCAAAAGGGAGGCCTATGTCCAGCAGTGGACGTCTTACAGCTGAGATGATGATGAAGTTAACAATTTGAACTTGTCTCGTTACAAACTTCACAAACATACTCTAAAATTAAAAATATCATATTTATAGGCTTAGGTTGATAAGAACGTACAAAAATCTTAACTTAAATACAAGATTTTTAATTTCTGTCCATAGAAGAAACTGTCTATTAATAAGTTTTGC
>DWCF01005688.1:0-13720 GCA_018230265.1 Delias oraia
ATGATAAATATATCTAAAACTTAACTTAATTAGTGCAAGTGCAAAACATCTTATTTTTACGGTCAATTCACTGTATATATATTCGACTCCCAGCGCAGAAAGAGGAATATATGATAAGTGTGTGAATAAATTGTTTCTGTGTATTTTACACTTTATCTATGGCATCGGAGTTACTTAAAAAAGGTCCTGTAAATCCATTTGAGATGTTTTAGTGTATCTATTATTAAAATATAATTTATCAAATCATTATTAAGGAGAAATTCTGATATCCGTTTAAGAAAAACTTTTTAAAAGCAGCAAGTGTTAAGTGTAAATTGTGATCACCTAACATACGGGAAAAAGAAGTAACGTAACATATATAAAAAAATCATTTTGATTGCAGGAATATGTAGCTCGTTCCGTTTATTTCTACCACGAGTACGTACTAAAAACACACACTTGAGGGGGAAATGCAGGCTTCCCTTTTCTTTCTCCCGGCGTTACTTGAATCGCTTCACCTTAGAAAACTTACGACATACTAAGTGCCGTATATCAAAGTTGGGAGCGAGCAAGAAATAACCACTGTTTACGTTTAACCATGGTATAAGCCGCTAACTTTACAGCCCCTTTCTCCTTGGATAATTACACGTGGTTTCATTATACATTACAGTTATTTGAGTGTTAACTTTGATCCCGTTGGCTTAAATTTAATTTACTGCCGTCTAAACTTTGTCAAATTCGAAAGTAGACATTTTGTGTAAACAAGAAACTGGAAGCGATGTTCTTAATAAATATTACTAACTATGTGGGTACGCCACAATGTTTCACGTATGTATTTAAATATTTTGTTAGTTTGTATATCGGAATAAATTTGAATTTCTTTTGTTAATAAAAAGTTTTGGATTCCATTAGTATTCTAGTGTTCCCTGAGGTAGAGTATACTTAATCTACCTCATTTATATCATCATACCTACCTTTAGATTATAGGTATATTCCAAAGAGATATCAATTTCTTATAGAAAACCAGCGTGAAATTGTATTGTGTTTAGTTAAGTATATAATTGTGGCAGAGGATAAGGGGGGCTTTCCCAGTATATAATACCGTTTAAACAAAGTAAAAGTTCGTCGATACAACCAAGACGTGGATTGGACGGCGGCGATCTTTTAACACTAGCGGACCTGCTTACTCCGTTGTACACTACATTGTTAAAGAAGTTATAAAAAATCGTTGAATCTGTACCCTAAAAGAAGATTTAAAAATAAAGATATGTAAATGCAAAAAATTACAGATTAAATTGTCCAGTTATTTAGTTTTTAAAATATAAAATGTAGTGAGTTTAAATTTAAGCAAATATTCGTTCAAAACAACCGAGCAACGCAACCAAAAAATACGTATTGTGGCGCAGTTATCCATGGGTGGCGGTGATCTCTTACCATAGAGGAGACCCGCCTGCTCTGTTTTCCGATATACTATAAAAAAGTTGTCCGATAATCGATATAGCAAATATTAAACAAAATATAAAGCAACGGTATCATAATAATTTCTTCTTAACGGTATTGGACATTCTAGGTGCGCAATATCTTAGTGAATATTACTGCGATGATCAGTCGGCTGTAAAAAAGTTATTCTGCTGCGGTAAGGCCGCCCGTAAAAGTCATCGTAGAAATATAGAGCCTTTCTTCATTACAGATAGTCTATATTGTAACTATAGGAAGAACAATAAAGAACACGATTACGATTCTAATTGTATTCACAATAAAATACTTTGTTACGTAATAATATCTTTTATAATGGTCTTAATATTTAAGTTTTTAAACATTTTCAAGAAGATTCTTTGGTTTGACGAAAAATACAAGCATTTATTTTAAAATAATAGAGTATAATGATAAGCAGAGTCCGTTAATTTTTGTGTAGAAAACAATCTATTGGGTACACTATTTATATTATTCAAATATAATGTATATTTATTTAAATATAATTTTTATATAAATTATATTATAATTTTTAATTTTATCATAGTTTATATATATATATACACACGGACATATATATGACTCATATAAAATGCCACGGACACACTTAAAGTAAAACTATAAAACGCAATAACTTGAAATAATATAATTGAAATGAATCGAAATTAAAAATTCAATAGTTCCGAGATTGCAGTGTGTGGCGTGGCAGCCGCTTTCCCCAACTTGAATTTGTCAAACTTTGAAACAACTTGCAAACACAAACTGGTCAACATAAAAATATTTTGATTAATTTTTGAATAATTGTTTAACATACTGTGTGTACATTAATTAATTTTGTAGAACACTTGAGGATACTGGATATGACAAGAATAATTTTCGACTAATTGAAATTACATTCGTATTGAATGCCTGTCCCATGTATAATTAATATAGATTTTTTAAGATTGTAATATTTTGTATTATAATTAATACAAATTTTTTAAAATTGTAATATTTTAAACTACTATATATATCAAAAACTAATATATTCAAAAATAAAATTGATTTTAAATTCAAGAATTATAATATTAGCCATTAGTATTGTAAATAGGCAATTAAAGGAATAAAATATTACATAATTACCGTTTTCAGAAATGACAAACCGATTCCCGATAAAAATATGATGTATTGTTTATCGAAATTGACTTAGTTTATTTCGATTCATCCGCGTTTGGAATAGACTGTAGTTACACGTGCTTAAAAGTTTGATCACAGTGGTAGAATTACATGTCAAAGTAACATTAAAACTTGAATCAATTTCGGAATTTTCTAATGATTATTACGTAACTAAATAGTAATTACGTAGGTAATATGTCCTTAAACTAAAACGACATAAGTCTCCCAATTGATAGCTGATAGTGAGGGTTAGGGTAGGTTTGATTCATTTAGAGGTAATCCAAACGCTACCCTACTATCTCATTAGTCGGCCAATTTGTTCTCGGATCAAGCCAAGACTTTAATCTCAAGGCTCACTGGATAGCATTAGAATGAGAATATAAGAGTAGTTGGAAAATTTTCTTAAATAAAAAAATATTAATGTTGTAAATAAATATCTTATAAATTATCAAAAACGCGTTTACATTTTCAAAAAATAACAAATAAATATATTACTTGAATAGTAAATACCTTCTTATAATAAATTAATACGATACTATTAATCTATTCCAGTTAATTAAGCCTATATAACACAGTCGCAATGCAAAATCAGTCTTTCAGGTAGAAAAATATTCCTAATAAAACCAATATCAGTAGAGCAATTTGCATAGGAAAGTTAGCAGGCTTGAAATTCTGCACACAGACGTCGTTCGACGGTCAAGCGGGCGTCGCATTAATTAAAACTGTAATTTATCTCACTTAGCGCTCGAACTTGCTTCACTTACCAACTTCGATATGACAAAAAATTCTTATGATACACTCGAGATGACGGACATTATGGTAACAAGGAAAACTTTACCTTTTCAGCTAGCAGCAGCTTGCAATGGGAACTTATGAATGATTACAGAACACTTTTTTAATGTAGAAACGCAAGCATGTTTACTTCATATTACAAATAAATATTTACAAAGACGCAAACAAGTGAAATTGAAGGCAAACTGAAAGAATATAAGTGAATAAAGACAAATTCATAAATGCTTTAAAAGATCCATCTTCATCATATAAGCTTCCAAATAAACAATGGCATAATTGATTCATTTGTTTAGCTACAACGCATAAATTTACACAGACAACACAAATAAAAAGACAAATAGAATTTATAATACCGCTTCATTTCATCAGATTGAATAATCTGAAGGAAACCGTTACTTTTAAACAAAGGTTAAAATGGAATATTCAATATTCTAAAATAAAACAGAAATACTTACAATTCTAGGCACCCATCTGTTTTGGCTGTCTATGTGATTTGCGGTGATATATTTTAAATGTTTCCCCGAATATAAAAACGCAACTCGAATATAACACGACATGGCCCATTGAATTTATATAGTACAAACGGACAGTGGTTTTCGTAAATTAAGCCTTGCTTTTTGTTCGATGCAGATTTGCAACATACACTGCTACTATTATTAACTCAACAGAGTCTTTTTCAACCGAGGTGCAACTACTCAGTATAAAGCCTGCCGTGATTGCTACTTAATAATTAATATAAACAAATTGACTGTATTAAAAAGTCTTGAAAATTCTTTCACCAATTATTAGAAAGCTATATTATTTGTGAGAACATAGACTATATAATAAACCAAAAATATAAAGATTTTTTCATGGTAGACGTATTTGCAAACTTAACTTTTTTTACGAACGCTACCATAAGATTGAATTCTAGAGTAAAGTTGCCAATCTATACATATATAACTCATAAGTTATATGAAAACTGAAACAGTAAGATAAATAATTCTATCAAGTAATCATCCAAGTTGAAATATCGATATATTAAATGTGTTATATTACAACGTTTTTATAACACTACGGTAGTTTATATTCAGAACTCTCAAACTCTTTAGGCAGCGGTGAAAATCTATGAAATACGAGTTATTTTTTATACAACATTCAAATGGCCCGCTCGTCCGACATGATACCACGGGCTCACAGAATACGAAGCGTGAAATAGTATTTGTAATTGAAACGGTGTCTCTATTGTGTTTTTCGCTGATTGAATGAGGATAGCGGAGGCTCTTAAAAATGCCGCTTAAATGGCGTTAAAAGCCGGCATCACAACTAATGCACGGACCTGTGGCGCGTTTGTCCTGGGAGTTCGCGATGTTCTCTTACCATATAGCCTATCGTATAGGAGACGCACCTGCTCCTTTGTCCGCACACAATAATACTACAGTCGTATAAAGAGAGCGCCGATAGCTTGATTGAACGAAATTAAATTTCTTAAAAATACGAACTTTTCAATGTTTAGTCTTGTACAATTGATAGTTTCGTTCATACAAAATATACTATCCATACAATACTCCCCAAAGGAGACAGTTATTATTCCTGTTTCCACTTCCGCATGGTCGTAAGGCAGTGTTTCTTCTAAATGGAAAAGTTTTTCGCTTTGGCGAGGGACAACAAACTTCACAGTTTTCCACATTTACAAGCTCAAGGTGCAATTGTTGATTCAGCGAAGCCCGTAGGTTACATACAATGCCTTGTTTGCAAACTTTGCACTCTGCCAAATAATTTCAAAATCGGTATGCACAGTTGTGATACGCGTGCTAAACTAGTTAACTGTTCCTGAGTTAAAACAATAATTCTAAATGAAACTCAAGCGCCAAATACATAATTAAAATTAATATAATTCAAGCGAATCATTGTTTTGTCGTTATGCTGGTCAAAATCGTATATAATTTACGTCTAATATAATTATTATGTCAATATATTTCTTGAGGACACACAACAACAAACCAAAAATAATTTTTTAAGTGGTAGGTGAAACCAAAATTTTGCCTGTAATTGTATTTACTTGAAAAATACGAAGTGATTGTTTATGTATTTTCAACACTTCATACGTTCTTTAATAATTTAATAAAATTGTCACCAAGTGAAACCTTTCACACACATTCTGGCTATAGAGAGTTAAGTAACAGTCAAGCAAACATCCATATAACTACATTAAGAAAACGATGTAGCAGCCATGTCGTGCAGAGTTAAGCAGGAGTTAGCAAGGGACGGAACAGTCATAATTAAGTTTTCAATGGAGCTGAAATGTGGTTTTACAGCAAACACTGTAGGACAAACTGGCCTGTCACAAGTCCCGGGGTACTTTACCCTCGCCGAGCAAGCTTGATTTAATATGCAGAATTCCTCTTCTACACTGCTCGTATGTACTTAAATTAATTGGTGCTGCCACCTTACGTTTTGATTACGCTTGTTCGACGCTTTTCTTTTAATAATGGCATACATATCTTTAGCGATTCTCATTAACAATGTTAAATAAGAACAAATAAAATGATATTACATATTAAATTACACAAATGGTTGTAAATATTTAAAATGTTTCACAAATTAACTAATAATACATATTAAATATATTTTTAACATGTAAATTAAATTTATAAGACATTGCGTTAACTAATTTTTATTTAGTAGTGCTGAGTTATAAAGTTTTAGTTAATGAAGTATAAAATTGTGCTGTCTCAAAAGTTAAGAAATGTTTGAGTGCTTCATTGACTGAATTTTCCCTTAATTTAAATTTTACTGTTACAAAGCATTTGTTCAATACATAGAAAATTTAAAACAGAACAAGGGAATATACGAGATTGCATTTCCAAGATTCTAGAAACGTGAAGTATTTCCAGTTAAGTTAATCTTCTTATCTGCTTTAAATCTTGATAAATCTTGACAACAAAGTCGTAATAATCAGACATCTCTTGTAAAATATTCAACTTCGTGAAGCTTCAGTAATCCTTCATAGTTAATAAGACTTTATTCCATTGAAAAAAACTATTTGATACATTGTATTTAAGTATTAATAATATTATTCCTGTACATAGCTACGGCCTCATAAGAAATGTTTAAGCATCTATCTAAATTGTGGCAACTACAAAATATATTGATAATTTATCATACAACGAATATTTCTTTGCGGTTGTAATTACATAACCCAAACATATTTTTCTCATTGTAAATAATCGTCGGAATCATTTTTATTTTAATTTTTCCAAATATCACTTTACCATTACAATGTATATTTGCTATTATCTACCGAAATGATAAATCTTCGAGCCCACGCGACTAACGATATGTATAGATTTTACAAATTAAATTTTGCAAATGTTTTTGCACAGCTAAATCTAATATCTGTCTAATTTGGCTTTAATCATCGGTAACATGGAATAAGTTCTCTTTTCACCAACAACTCTGTATACTGCTCTCTCAATTGTCTTGAAACAAGAAACTAGGAGTAGTTAGAACTAAATTCATTAAGGGACATGTCGTATATTTTATTCAGCACGATGTTGCCCCTTTTGAAATTTAGTGCGGCGGCTAGCAATAACACGCTCGAGCATTGTTTCGCCTCGCTAGTTGCTAATAATTCTAGCCGAATGTCTGAAACTACTGAATATAGGTAGCATCTAAGCGGACGTCTGAAAAGATACATGAAAGTTCGTGTGAGTATAAAGTATAACAATATATAATACGAATATAATATATGAATATATATATACGAATATAATATGTTTAATATTAAAGAGATGCCGTGGAGAGGTTAATTCATGTCACATTTCCTAGAGTTATGTTTAGTTTCCTTTACAACTTCAAATTTATAATATTTACATAGCTAAGGACATTTACTGTTGAAAAATTTCAACAGAATAATTTTTAAATGTAATTTTTTGAAAAATGAACGTTTTTCAAAAAAATTACATTTATAAATTATATAAGGAAAGACTGGAAGCCTCTATAAGGAATGACTTTTGGTTTTATAGTTATTGGTTATATTTTTCTTCAGAATCGCGACATTTATGTCTTGGATAAATCTATGGAATTTATAACTATTTTTTTAATTCTATAGCGGATAATGGCGCAGGTGGGTCTCCTATATGGTAAGACAACTCAGCCGCCCATGAAAACCGCGCCAAAGTTCGCGCATTGTATGTGTTGCTGGCTTTTAACGCCACCCAAGTGATATTTTTTTAAGGGCCTTCGATATCCTCACTCACTCAACAGTACAAGTACCGTTTCACGTTGAATATTCTGTGAGCCCGTGGTGTCACTTCGGACGAGCCGACCCAAGGGTAACGGCACTATAAATTGGGACTCCAAAAACCGAATGTAAATGTACTAAGTAATACAGCTGACACATAATTTCATTGACCTGTGAAGTCATAGTTAATTGTGTACCTGTGTTTAATATATGCCATCCAATGTTATTATAATACCGAGAAAAATGAAAATGGAATTAAAACTATTTTTAAGTGTATTGCAAATCTGTAAATAATTATTGATATTATCGATATAAATATTACTATTAACTCCATAATGACAAAAAAGATAGGGCCTAGTCGCCTATAATTGTGATGTGTGAGACAGTATAAGGGTAAACAAATATAGACCCCTTTCTTTATCACGAGACTTCACTGTTTTATTGGTTTAAAACTATATTCATTATTCTGTAATATAAAACATTTAAATTGTTTCAGCCTCTTCATCTATATGACTAGAAATATGTATTATATATAACGCCTATCTTATTTTAGAATCTCTATTAAGTGACGCATAATAGAACTTACAAATCGATATGGAGTTAGAATGATAGTTTGATTAACTTCGTCATTTCGGATAACATTTGATTGGAATATTCACACGTGCCCAGTGATTTGGACGTTGTTATTACCTATCACGTCTCTCAGGGGTATTGCAATATATTTGTTATCGAATGTTAACATTATGTGGACAGAAAGTAATTAGTTCATCCCATAAATTCAGATTTATGAGATACCCTCTGGTGTATTTTGCTGCTATATATTTACCTAGGTTTGAATTACGCACGTACCATGTACTTTATAATAAAACTTTCTGTTCCGAGTTCAAAATTTTGTGTCTTCTAAGGATTGGTTCTATATATATTCTCATCATTAATATTACTTTAGCAATTATCATCATCATCATCATCATTTCAACCGTAAGACGTCCACTGTTGGACTTGGGCCTTTAGCAATTATAATATTTACATATTTATGTTTTCTTCATTAAAAGCTATAACCAAGAAAGCAAGCAACGTAAACATCTCGATTTTACATATAAGCTTAATCTAATATGTTAATTGATATAAAATAAGGTTAAACTATAAAGCCGACTAAGTGTTTGCTAAGTCAATAATATTTTTATGCAACGAATATTGGAGTATATAATAGGTTTAGGCAAACTTCATTCAATGCAAAGCCTTTTATGTGAAGGAAGGTGGCCCAATAGTAATAAAGTAACAAGCCACTTCAAAGAGAACATAAATATAATTTAGAGAATCCAATTATTTTGACGATGGCTTTTAAAGTGCACTAGAAACGTTTACAGAGTAAACGACATTGTAACGTAGCTTGAACCAACGTGAGAGCTTGGAGTTTTGTTTGACAACAACTTTAAAATATATTTACACTACTTTTATGGAATAAAATTAACTTCCGTTTGAATAAATTGTGTCTATGGAACATCAGTTTCACATTGTTATGCGCGCACAATTCAAAATGTTTTAATAATGTTTTAATATACTATAGTATAACTAAATGTTTGAGAAATCAATTTCAAAATAATGCATTAGATTTTGTTTTTTTTTTTAATTTTACCATATGTCTCTGTATGGTTTATATTATAAAAATGTACATAGTGTTTTTAATAAATTTGTATTCCTTATCTCGAAAATACATTACTGATAAATAAATTAAAAATTACTAATAAATCAACTGTTAACATATTACACATTGCTTATTTTGTATTCAGAGAATATTGTTTATGGTGTTTTCGTTGCGTTATGAGCTGCCACTGCTGGCTTCGTTCGTGAGTAAAAATAATTAAATTGCACTGACCTGTAACGTTTCGATGCTCTAACCATTGAATATTACCTATATTAATCATATTTTCAATTATAGTATTGGATCCTATTAGAATAGTGAAGTAGTAGAAATGGTTTTAGATTTTTGATTGACTTCTATTTATATCTAGAATCTTTTATATCGTGACGTTGATGAAATTTCAACTTTGACTGCCAAGACTTACATAAGAACTATAGGTACACTTTTTGTCTCAGTCATTGTTAAGTCAATAAAGATTATGTCATCAATTATAAAGACATGGTGATATTTGAAAGCAAACAGTTCTCAGTATAAAACAATAACATGCCGATTTCAATAATTTCTAGCTCTGTTTTTATCTTCGTAGCCATAAAGCGAATTGCGGTGTACCCTCGACACACCCCAAGTGTCGTTATAAACGACTGTCATCTAAAGGGTTTTCTTATCCCTTTTGCCGAGGACCCTGCTGGTACAATGCCTGGTTTTCGCAGATAAAGGATCAGAGTGTTAACATAGCTTATAACTGTGTATTTTCATAACCATTTACATAATTAACGCGAGTTTACGTAATTATTAACAACTGTTATTAAAGTTTGAATTTTAAATTCCCATTTTCATTAAAAAAGTAAATGCTTTTGATACTTATCGAAGATGTCAAGGTCCATGGGCCATTATATATAAGGATATACAACATTATATGGATCTTTTGTTCTTTTTGCCTTTCATTGAAAAATAATCAGAACGAACATATCAGAGTTTGTTTGTTTTTGTTCATTTTGAGTTGATTTTTTTAAATATTTACAACAGTTTTTAGCGGCACCATTTAAAAATGACAGCACTTGTAGATAACTGTAAGAAATGTTTATATTTCTTAAACAAATCTTGTTTCCCAAATCGAACGAAACGTAAGATTATTTTGTGAATCATTTGTAAAGTAGAATTTTCATAGAGTTTTCCACAAATGCAACGAAAATTGGATGTGGTTATTTGATAAAGTTTGGACTGAACTTACAAGCTTTGAAAGTGAACGTAAGATATTCCATTTGAAATGACCACGATCTGATTTGGAAAGCTCCTTTGACATTGTTCGCTTGGACGGTTTTAGCCGTCAAGTGAGCACAATCGACTCTAACGCGAGCTTGGCCTTTTGACGAACCAACCGAAGCGAGAGACGATAGCCTATGAAAAATCCGGAGATTTATTCGGCTTACAGATGACTTTAATGTTTCATATTCCCATACAATGCTCCTTATCATTGAAACAATCTTTTTCAATTTTATTTCGTGACATTTGTTTCTTTTAACGTATAATGCATTGTTTGGAATATAATTTTAATTACTGCTGGGATGACGTTGCCTTTAAATGTAAACCTACATTTTCTCATTTATTTATAAACTCTTTCATTGAACCATACTTAAGTGTTTATATATTATTGGATTTATGTTATTCGATTCATATTTGTATTTACAACTTACTATTCAGCTGACAGCTGATATAACTTTTGTTACCCAAAAGTTTTATTCTATTCTATATTCATAAGTACAAGTGACTGTTTATTTATAGATAATTTGAAATTATAATTCTATGCGTTTAAGTCATTCAAATGGAAACATAAATGAAAATAATTTGGTTGCCGTAAATGGAGTTCCTTTGTGCGCGGAAGGAAACGAGCCCTGCGAGTGTTTGTTTGGCGCAAACAATGAGTCTGCAATTTGCGGCCACCGACTTTGCTTAATGTGAATCAAAATCCTAACAAATTACTCCTAAACTATGGTAATTTGTGTGTTAATTGTAGAAAATGGATTGAAAAAACCTTATATAACCTGTTACTTGATAATAATAAAATTTGTTATTAATAACTTTTCAATTAATATTATTTTTTTTAATTTTCCAAATAATTAGAAAGTTTACATTGTTATTCTGCATTAAAGCTACATATGAACAAACAAAACCGTTAAACCTATACAAAACACACCGTTATTTTAAAAAAATGCTTGTATCCGAAACTATTTTGAGATCCTCGTGGCTAAGTGGTCTCATAGGTCTACTATGAAGGCAGAGGTATTGGATTCGAATCCCGGTCCGGACAATTATAAATTATAATTTAATTTATTTATAATTTATTCGGTCTCTGGAAGGGCTTGAAAATAGCCAGGCAACTGTCTTAATACTGTCACACCTGTGGGAGTATGCTGAAGTATATGCTGACGCACAAATTGGGTGGGCTCGTCCGAGGTGATACCACGGGCTCACAGAATACTCAGCGTGAAAAGGTACTTGTACTGTGTGTAACAGATTGAGTGAGGATATCGAAGGCCCTTAAAAGTGCCGGAGTTAAGCGGCGTAAAAAGGCGGAAATACAATCAACGCGCGGGTTGTTGCGCGGTTGTTCATGAGCGGCGGTGTTCTCTTACCTGTAGGAGATAACTACAGGAGACCCACCTGCTCCGTCGTCCGCTATACTATAAATAAAGCGTAGGTAAATTAAAATTTTATTAACTCTTTATTTTCTAGGACATATTACTTGATATTTAACGGAACATTCAAAATGAATCAATAAAAGATGGCTAGCAACACCATAGGTTCACATTGTATATTCATATGAAAGGACCATAGTGAGGGCTTTAGTTGGCGAGATTGAAATTTTAAGCGGTTTATAGCAAAGGCTAGTGATGCGACTTAATTGCTGTGAAGAATGAATGCCTTTGAATAAACTGCAATAACTTTTTATTACTTCAATTTTCAAACTTAACCCCGTACTCAGACCATCTTTTAACTTCATAATTCCACGTTCTACGTTCTTAATAATTCTAAGTATAATTTGCGCGGAAATAATACACTTGTAGCAGATAAGTTTTATTATCTACATATTAACGTTCGTAATTAATAATTAATAAAAATTAAAAAGTATTTATATGAACATTTTGACATATAACGATATATTTTCTAAAAGTATTAACCATAAAATACATTGATTTTAAGTAAAATTTAATACACGTTTAAGTTATGATCCTGTTTGGAACATTGCTTCCGACCTGTCAATCTTTTACCAGCAAAGTGAAATTGCGCAATTGGTTAAAAAAAATACTTTACACAAATATTAAAAGAGTTGACTAATTTTAATTGGAAATTGTAAATTTTTCGATCACTAATTAGATTAAGTCGAAAGCGTTGTTAGTCACTTCTTAGTCCTCTCTAAGTAATTGTTATTGTAACATCCTGGTTTGCAGGTCTTGTGTCGTATTAAACTTTATACGATTTCCGGCAGCTAGAAAACCCAATTAGCAATATCATCCGGTCTGAGAGCGTAACGTGGCCTGAGTGGCAATATGCTCTACCGACAGTTAACATATACCTAATTGCTGTTAAATTTACTTAAACTTTGCTGTAACCACTTTAATACCATGTGGATAATAGAATGTCATGTTTTCAAAGGTCATTCAGAAAGATGATGATTTTAGCCTTTATCATTATTTTTATATTATAGCGGACAATAGAGCAGATGGATTTGTTTTTGTGTTACCGGCGTTTAATCTAACTTTTTAAGGGCATCTGATATCTTCACTCAACGAAACACAGTAGAAGCGTTGTTTCAAGTACAACAATATATAATATGTTATATTATAAATAATGCAATGTATCCTTTGAGCCGGAGTTATCTATTCGGGCAAGCCGGCCTAATCAGTGCGTCCGCATATGCTTTAGTATGGATCCAGCACGTATGCTACAGTATTAAGACACTCGCCTTCATCATGCCCTTCTAGAGACCGTATAAATTGTAAAGTAAATTATAATTTATGTTTTAAATTTAAAACAATATAATCATAATGTAAATTATAATATATAATGGACCGGACAGGTATTCGAACCCGATACCTCTCGCTTTATAGTAAACTTATTAAATTCTACAAAGCTCTCTAATTCGTTACGGAATTCTTATTATGATGAAGACTTAAAATTTAATTTCTTAAATGTTACATATATATTATATAATATTTAAATCAATCATCTATCTACTTAAATCATATCGTACCATATCAATCGTACGCGAGTGGTTACAAAGAAATAAATATGCCAGATCCTAATTTTTATCTTGTGTTCGTTTTGTTGTAGTTAAATTAAAATATTTGATAATGATCTATGATACTGATTCAATTCAATTAAATTAAACCCCTTCGATATAGTCTTACTAAACATATACACTAAAAACTTCACAGTTGATTAAATATATTAGT
>DWCF01005689.1:0-13718 GCA_018230265.1 Delias oraia
GAAACACAGTACAAGTACCGTTTCACGCTGAGTATTCTGTGAGCCCGTGGTATCACTTCGGACGAGCCGGCTCAATTTGTGCATAAGCATATGTTTCAGCGTGGCTTTCTCACGGGTGCTTAACGGGTGGTTAATATAATGAAAACTGCAATAAATTTTCAAATTCTATATATTAAGTTGAATATTGATATTAGATATTACAATATTAGACGTTCCATATGATCGATCCAATCGTGCACTTAAATACAAATCCCCAACTGGAGCTCCTGCTGGAGCCCAGCTCCATGACGCGATATAAAATGAAATTCCATTGGTCTCAATAGAAACAAGATATAATAAATATAGAATAAGCCAAATGAATACTAAGTAATCAGTTACGCAATTTCCTAATCCATCGTAATGAATGACATCAAATTAAGCTCTAAGCTTAAGAGAAAACATTACTGGAAGTTTAATTTGCGATTAAGGCGAGTATAGAATGCGGGGTGAGCGGTGTTGTGGAGGCTTCGAAGTGCATGTGCGGGGTGAGGGGTGAGGGGTCGCAGGGAGAGCCGGAGTGCCGCGGGCCGCCACTTCTCTGTACTCGAGGAGCCCTGGTACACTTCGGTTTCCGGCGGTCGCTCCCTCGCGAATTCTAAGTGTCCCGTCGCGTTGGATCCTGATCACCTCGGACCGGCCACGTGCTCGCCCTTCGATTTCCTCTTGGCGCTTGCACCTTACCTCCCTTTGCTCATCCATTGATAAACCTTGCGTATCGGAATGACATATCCGATTTCCTACTATACTTTACGCATTCTCGGCTAATTGTTTATACATCTCCCGGAAAGAATCGTTTGCTTTCCTGTTCAATAGACTGTGCCGCTATACTATTTACGAAAGGATTTTGTTAAACATTTAGTAAATGGACCGTTGCATTTTATTAATCTCCCGTACTGGCAGAAATACAGTATGGAACCAGTTCCAACATCAGGAGATGACCGGGATCAATCGTATAAAATCTACAATATGTACAAGGTAATCTTTCGAACATATATTTTTGCGTTATTTTCGCTTTTCATATTATTCGTTAAGATCACTTGCAAGTTGCTTAAGATCATATGAAATCTAAACACAAATGAAATCTAAACGCAAATGAAATTTAGTACTATGTGCGCTTTAAATGATTCATTTTATCAGTGATATTCATTCATTTTAAATAAATATGTTTTACTATACAAAAATTACGGTCAGGATAATCTGATCAGTCATAAAAGGAGGTTTTACACTACACCATCTTTAGTCTATGTTAGACGAACTATGATGTAATAATATAAATATATGTTTATACGAGTATATATATAAATAAATACTATTACGTACATAATATAATAGACATCTACATATTATTCATTACAATATGTAACACATTAATATAAATGTCTGGTTTTGCTTTTTATTCCATTAGGTTTTACCTACTTTACAGTTTTGACATTCTAAAAAACAACTTCTAAAATTTTGTGTATATAATTTTATTTTCCCCATTTCCGTCTCACATATACGTCCACAATTTATTCATTAATGAATATTAATCTCGTGCGATGTTGCGAGCGTGGGTCATAAGGAACATCTTAAACAAGTTAATGTTAAAACGGTTAAATTTAATTACAACTAATAATATTAATAAATTTTTTTATTGTGTTACCGTTTATTTATACGTATTATATTATTTATTTAAATTAAAATATAAAAACCGCGCATATCTTAACTAAAACAGATTTTTGCTTCTCTCTCGCTCATCATTTACTTTAAATTCAAGTATCGCCTTATGGTATCGCCTTATCGCCTTATGATAATTTTATTTTTCCGAGTTTCGAAATCGGACTTTAATCAAATCGATGCTAGATCACATATCACATAGATGCGGTTAATTCGTACAAACCCATACAAAAAATATCTAAAATAACATTTCAAGCAAAAGTATGTAAGGAACCTAGACTAGTTTTTTTTAATATTGTACATTAATGAAGTTGATGTTATCGGTTAAAAATAACGAGATACCTAATACACTATCGACTTACAATGTTGTCTGTGGTGCTCGGGCAAATTCAAAATCGTGGCGCGATTCCTCCGTCCCCACCACAGCTCGCGTATAAACGCCACGCAGTCTTCCCGCGCGGGTTGCACGTGCGGCTAGTGTTTGGGCCTACAGTCTCTGCAGAAAAAGTATTCCTCGTTGTTTTCACCTTGTAATCTTATCAAATAAACGCTCTTTAATACTCATTTGATTTTGTGACATTTATGTGATTAACAGCGAACGTCTACTGTGCTATACATTTGTTGTGTTCGTTCAATTAAAACTGTAATTGCTTTAAATTTTCTTCTTCGCTTTTTTATTAAATCTTAATGAAGCCGGACTAGTTAATTCATTGGATTACTAAACGTTCCTTGTGAATAAAGTAAGTATTACGTACGTGGCAATTGTATATTATACAATAATCTTATGCATGCATTAATCAAATATGAACTTTATTTACTCATTATAAATAAGTATGAATTAGTTTAACATTCTGTATTGATAAAAAACATCATTAAAAAATAAATACTTTGATTAAAACGTGATAATCTAATTCATTTATGATTCTTTATTCTATATTACACTAGATAAAAATACTACTAAATTGAAGTTGTGTTTTGAATAACTCAAAATACTAAACTACATAAATAACATACAGAATAATTTAAATTGGGACAGAGATATATCTATAAAGATAAGAATTCATGTTACCTCAAAGGCAGAGCATCAATATTTACCGAAATTAAATTTCTTCACATACCTACTTGTAATTTCCAGAATATGATAAAAATTACACCCACATATATTTTATTGTACCTTATTTTCTATTTACTGTTTCGTTAAATAAACATTTAAAAATTTTAGTTTCAAAGTTAGACACATTTATTAATCTATTTGACTGATCGTGTTCTATACTCTTCTGTAGATTTATTAACTGAAGCAAAAACATTTATTTCTATCGCAGCACATAGATGCGTGAATCACTTGGATCAGAGATATATTGATATGGATGCAGTTAATGTTGCCCTTTGATGTTATACAATAACATATAATATGGAATCTTTCTACATGTTCCCTTTAAGTTATTTCATTTTGTAAACATATTCTACATTTGAATAGTTTTTGGATATCACATTCTTACCTTCGTTTAAAACTGGTAAAGATTTAAAACATCCACTAACTAGATGCAGAGTTCAATGCGGGTCGTAATGTTGTAACTAAATTTATCTTTCACCCTTAGATAACCTTACTTGCCCTCTACGACACGTTTCGAAAATTTAAACAAAGATCATAATAAAAAATAAAAGTCTGCTACATCCTACATCTTTGGACACAAGTTTATTACTTGAAAAAATACTTATTCGCCTGCTCTTTAAAAATGTAATGTTGTGTTATACGATGCATACCAACTTAATTTGTAACAGCATCAATTATTGAGTTAATTCTATTTTAGTGGGCAACGAAAATAAGGTTATTGACCGTTACAATTATGATGTAAAGAACTCGAGTCACAAATCACAGTGCGTTAAGTACGACCAATAATAGTTATAATGTTCAATCTTTCTCTTATTCATCTAGGAATAATATAATGACATAAGACATAGGATGCATATCTATTTAGAAAATAAAATATATACACATAAAATTCTATGATGCAATTAAGTAACTATACCTTATTTATTTATTTTAATAATTTTTGTAAGGAATGAAAAAAGATTGATTGTTCTACAATCATCTCTGTCTGCAGTCTCCTCAAAAAAGAAAAAGACTATTATTAAAAGGTATCATAGGGTGCATTGTCTTCTCGTATCGAATATGTAAATATCTATTTCTTTTAATTTCGATGTAAGTGCGTTGATTAATTTGGCCCACTTTTTTATTACTTTCTACTTTCCACGCTCTAAATACATGCATATTAGCTTAAGTTATATATTTTGAATTGTTTAGGCTACTGTTCCTCTTCAAGCATACGTAAAGCAAATGATACATGTTTGAAAGGTTTTTATCTCCTAACGAAAAATAGTAGTTTCACGTGTTTTGAATGCCTACATTCTAATAAAATATTTAAACTACATTTTTATCAAGTTAGAAGATTTAAAGATTATATACCGACTTAATATTTATATTTTCTACATCGTAACTCGTAACAGAATCCTATAAAGACTCTCAAAGCTTGACAGCATAAATTTTTGAATAATTAATTTATATAAAGATATATACAATGCTTAATTTAATGCGATCTAACTGCTAGAGTGAGGTAACTGGATACATCATTACAAAATTATAATTAATAATACTCGTGCTTTTCTTTTACTATACTCCTCAAGACCTTTGCAAATAATTTAATTATTATACGAAGTTGATTTTAAAGTTATTAAGAACATTTTCTCAACTTAATATTTAATAGTAGTAGTTATTCTTTTATTTACAATTCCTACCAGTAGATTTACGATAATCTAAGAGTTATAAAAAAAATAGACATTTAGATTACACTTAAATATTTCAATAGAATGTTTTATTACTAAATTGTAAATATGAAGTAATTATCTTGTCCTTTCACTTAGTCGATATTGGTATGTTTAAATCCATGGGCTGAGCCGGTGTGCCACAAACCGGTTACTGGAGAATGAGACCGACTTGCCATATAAACCAGTATAAAAACTGATCAATTGATTTTTGAAACTTTGAACCTTCAATATGAGTACAATAAATATTATCAAAACGACACAAAATGGATATTAAACCAGTAAGCAGATCCAATTCTTTTTTCATTTAGATACATTTTTTGTCTATTGATATTTTTCCGTAGTAACTTTTGTAGATTCCCAATTTATATAAAAAAATGTAGTATTCGAAAGTTCATATAAGATTAGCGATGTTATATAGATGTCGAAGCACAAACTATTCTCTAATTGTCTTAACAGCTGAACGGCTTTAAATATTTACAAGTTAGCTGTTTCAAGCGTATTTTGATCAAATTTTTCTCCATTCACAATGAAATTAGAATTCTGTAAATACGCAAACAAAATAGAAATGTTTTATTTTTATCTTCCAGCGGACTGAAAATCACGACTCTACGGCAAAACTCAACTCGCTTGCCCAAAATAATCGTACCACAAAGCCAGGGCTTTACACCATGAGTGATCAGGTATGTAATTTATATACGTAACAGTAAAAGAGAACAAATATCCGTCATCCGCGCGTCATAATAGTTGTCACCGTTTTATACAAATTCTATAAACTCCAAAAATTATGTCTATTCCTGCGATGTCCTGCGAATTATGTCGATTCCGTTTTATATCGTCAATTCTTTCTCATCTTTTTGATCTAAATTTTGAGCTTTGTTACAGACATTCCACACACCATCATTTGGCGACGAAGAATTTGATATTCCTCTTATCCATGGCCAACATTCTACGAGTGGAAATAGCCAAAATAATCATATGCAATATCCACAAATCCATCATTCGGCGCCACAGGTTTATTATTTTTTTATTAAACTAGTTGGAAACCTCTATATTAAACAATGTACCTAAATTTACGTGACATAAACTACCCTGGAATTTTGGTGACGTCGCAACAGCAAGCAAAACTTGATTTTATATTATTTTCCAAAACTATATTTTCGAGATGTTGTTGTAGAACTGTTGAAGTTTTAAACATAAACTCATAGGTAGTGTGCATAATGATACAACTCCATTGAAATTTGATCACTTGCGATGAGGTTGAAATTCTCAATAAAACTCAAGTTAAATTTCCAATACGTTACTTGCGAAGAAATAAAGATTGATTCTAAAATCGCTACAGCGTATGATAGAGCCGTACAGCCTTTTAATATATGTACATATTTTAAGCTTTATACGCATATAATATATATATATATATATATATATATAAACGGGAATCGAGATCGTTCATTCCTATTAATTTACTACCAATATAAAACTTCTACTTTTCTTACTAATTTCTCTATGGTAGTTTTTGTTAAATCGCCCATTTAGATAAATAACTTAATCTGTCAATGTCAATACTATCGATAGTCGATACATTCTATCCGTCTGACCAACTGCTATATTTCTTTATGTTACTAAACAGTCTGTAAAATGCTAATGGATTGAAAGGCACATTTATATTTTTTAACTATAATTCTGGTATATTTTTAAATATTTTGGTATATTTTATGTTATCAATTTCACAATCTAGACTATAAAGATTAGTAGACTGTTGCTTTTAGGTTGTTTACAGTCTGTGCTTACCATTTATTATTTATAAATTGTAAATCTATATATATCTATAATAAAATATTGTTTTAAAAATTGAATCTAATGAAGATCACTGAAGTATATTTATTACAAATATCCATGCATTTAAAAATATACAATAATATTGATTTGTGGTAATAATTTTCGTAATCTCATTAATTAAATATTTAGGTTGGTATGATTAATCCTGCGCAAGATGGATTAGCACCTCCCGGCGGTGCACCCTCGTATCAGCAACCTTTGTATTTACAAGAGCCACACACACCTGTTACATCCCACAGGTAAAATTGATCTCTAGGAGATAACTAGTAATTTTAATTAAATTTAAACATATTTTTTATTAATTGCCAAAACGTTTAATTTTAGTGGTGCTTGTGCTCCTGCTGGTAATTATATAATTCAGCAACAACCAGGTGGACAACAGCTATTGATGTTACAACCAACTCAAGTAATGAGTGGACCACCTACCCCTAGCACTCCTAACCAGTCTGGTACTGTTTATGGATCTCCCCAGAGAGCATCACCCCCAGGGACCACCAGTGATGATTCAGATGATAGTGTACCGTCACAGCATTCTCAGGTACAGTTCAAATTCTTAACCAACTTGTGTAGTTATTTAAAAAGTACAATATGTTTTTTAAATCAATGAGAAATATATTTTTTTTACATACTTTTTTACTAGTTATTACTTGAAATAGATAAGATACATAGTTAAGGTTAAGATACATAGTTTATCAGTGAGTTATATAACTTGTGAAAATTTAATGTGTTCCATTACTCCTTAGTAAGTCAGGTCATTGAAATTAAAAGAAATGCTAATATAGTTCATTGGCATATACACTATTAACAAAAATTTTCTAAGTTTAGTGAATTCTAATGAATTGGTTGTTTGTTGGTAGTTGCCTGGTGATGCGGAAAGCCTTCTGCCTATCCATTATTGCTCAGCGAGCCGGCAGCAACAAACTGCGCTTCATCAGGTATAGGCAAATTATGTAGTTTCAAAATAATATCTATGTATAAAGGTTTTGATGTGTATTGCCAATGAATTATTAATTTGTATCGTAAGCAATAAATGCATATTAAATAATTATGATTTATTTAATAATTTTTATAGATGAATATGAATATGGGTGTTAAAAGATCTTCACCTGAACCAATGGATAATGGCATGAATCGAGGACAAATGCAAAAGAAGCCAAAAGTACAAAAGAAAAAGAAGAAGAGAGACCCTAATGAGCCACAAAAGTATGTAATCTAATTTCCATTGTTTTGTGTGTATAATAGGATAATATTTGATATAATTCTTTTTTCCAGACCTGTGTCAGCCTATGCTTTATTTTTTCGTGATACACAAGCTGCAATTAAGGGCCAAAATCCAAATGCAAGTTTTGGTGAGGTTTCAAAGATAGTTGCATCAATGTGGGATGCTTTAGATTCGGAGCACAAAAGTGTAAGTTTTTCACATATTATATATGTATACAATATAATACATATCCCATAAAAAAAAACTATAATATTTATAACAATTAAATTAAATTTTAACAGGTATATAAACAAAAAACAGAAGTTGCAAAGAAGGAGTATCTCAAAGCTCTTGCAGCATATAGAGCTAGCTTGGTTTCAAAGGTATGTGTAGCAATTTATGTATTTTAAATAAAATATCAAACAGAACAGGAAAATAAACACCTTTGATAGTGTTATGAGCAATAATTATACACACATTTATACCTCATTTACTTGTAGAATTAAATAATGGTAATTATTACAATATATTTCAAATATTGAGAAAATACCGAAATACTTTGTCATAATGCATTTAATTAGAAAATATTTTCTTATTGCGAAAAATGTTGATTCAAATCGCCGCTATAAAATTGCGCATGCTCTGTAATTGAATTTTATCTGTGCTGTCGAGTTACATACAGAATTACGTGAGCTGTCAAATGTCAACTCGCAAATCTCGCCAGTCGTCTTTGTAAAAACAAGTTCAACTGCTCTTCATTGATTATTTTAATTCATATTAATGTAATAGTGAATTAATTGAGTGCCTGTGACATAAAATTTTTCAATTTTTACTCTGATATACTTTAACTACTCAATGTATTTTGATCCAAATCAGTTTGATGTTTTGGTAAGTCTGCCAAGTTTTAGATCTTTTGGTGTATGATGATGTACATAAAAACCTTCTTTAAAATATTTTTACAAAAATATGAATAATCAACATATAAATATAATTATTGCTATTTACTGTACAGCACATTGACAACAAACAATTGATATTTCTAAGATATGTTATATTTTAGGGTGCAGAGCAAGAAAACCAAGTGATGTTTAATCATAACAATTCCAACACCAATTATGGAAATTATTATCAAGGCCAGCCATATGGTAATGGTCATTCACCTCAGGGATTTGTGCCTAATAGCACTCCACAAGGATATTCACCTCAGAACTATCCAGGTGGCCAAACTCAGGGCACCTACACTGGTCAAACCCAACAAGGGTATCCTTCAAACCCACAACAATCACCTCAAACCTATCAAGGAGGGATGGGACATCCAACTCAAACATATCAAGCAAGTTATAATTATATTCCAGTTTTTAATTTCTGATTAGTTTGTTGATCCTCATATAACTTTCAAATATACAATTATTGTAATAATTTATTCACAATTTTTTATATCATAAATATTATTTCATAGGGTGTACCCAGTCAATCCCCACAAGGGTATCAAGTGAATCCAGCAGCTTCACCACAGAACTCTCAATCAAACATGGTGCAATCACCTAGGAACTACCAACCAACACAATCTCCTCCCAATTATCCAACAAACGCAGGATTGTCTCCTTCTAACTATAGACAAGTGCAATCCCAGTCACCACCTATGGCTAATGTGCATGCAATGCAATATCATCATGGTCAACAGGTGATTTTAATACTATATGTTATGTAGATTTATTTGTTACATGCTAGATAAATTTAATATTAGTTCTGTAATTGTAAAATGAACCCAAATTTATGAATGAGTTTGGTCCTTTATGTCATATAATATTGAAATATATTTCACTATTTTTCCAGGTTCATATACTCAAATAAGAAATTCATTATTATATGACTCTTCTCTACCATCTTTGCATATTAAATTGAAAAAATAATATATAATCTTATTGTAGATGCAGCAATATCAGCAACAAAACCACCAACAATCTCAACAAAATCAAAACCAGCAACATCACCAACAGCAAGCACAACAGCCAATGCATCAACAACAACAATCACAGCAAATGCACCAACAGCAAACACAACAAATGCATCAACAAGTCCATCCACCTGTTCAAGCTCAACAAATTCATTCCCAGCCCCAAGCCCAGCCTCCACAATCACAAAACCAAACTATTAAAACTGAACATAGTACTAACGATGAGGGGGCAACTGGGATGCCACAACATTCTGCTGAGGTAAGAGAATTAAAAAAAAAAAGATTTGCTCCAAGTATTTGTAAAAAATCTTAATTTTACATACCAAATTTAAACAACATTTTTGTTTCTAATAATCTGAAAACAGTAATGAACATAGAAATGCAAATTTCATGTCTGAAATCTGGAAAAATGTGTAAACTAAATTTTTATGGACTAATTGGATTGAAGTTTTTTTTTCTTTTTTCCATCAGGATAATGAAACAAGAACTCCAACATCATGCGTTCGCCAAGGTTGCACTAATCCTGCGATTGCTAATAGTGAATGGGAAAATGAATATTGTTCTAATGAATGTGTTGTCAGTCACTGCAGGTTTGTTTTATGATATTTTATATTATTCATGAAATGTCACTTTCACTGCTCTTAATATTTATTTAATCTAGTTCATCTTAGAGTCTAAATTATTGTTTAAAATCAATTTCAGAGATGTCTTCAGCTCCTGGGTCGCGTCCAATGCCAACAGTCAAATGCAAAATTTTTCTGCTGTTAAATAAGCATATCCTTTAGTAAAACAATGGGTAATTTTTGTCTGAATCATAATGTGTAAAATTCTTAATTTGTTTTTTAGTACCTCGAACTTATCAGTATTGTTTTGTATAAAATAGTTAATGCAATTAATTAATGTTGTCATATTTTATATGTTTCATTACTGCTTAGAAATGTTTATCGTAGAAAATGTTGTGAGATATTCGAGCAAACTTTAAGCAAACTGGAATTTAGGTATGTTTTTTCAGTTTCTTATAATGCACAATAAGAAAACAAATATTTCAAATTTAATTAGACTGTAATGTAAACAATATTTCTATCAGGATATAATTTGTTTAATTGTTAGAATCTCAAAAACTCACATGTTTTTACATTATTGCCTTATAATAATAAGATATTGTATGGTTTAACTAGCTCTTAAGTGTTATTAGGAAATCAGTTAATTGACTTACGAAAGTCAGAAAAATATTTAGTGTTTTAAAAATAAACACACTATGTGAATAAATTAGAATGTAGATTTTTAGAAATGATGTTTAACATTTTAAACTATATACTAAGTGATACCTTAAATGTTATGGCGTATCGTTGCATGAAGTTTAAATTGTGCTTCAATTTTTTATACATATAGTAGTACTTCATGTATAAAAATTGTATGTACATAATGGCAATATTTACTCATTCCTCTAGGAGTTGTGTTTAGTATATAGGTTTTAGCTGGACCAAAATGTCATTCATATTATTCAAAGCAATGATAATATTATTTAAGATATATTGTTCTGTATCTATCACAAACTAAAATGATGTAAATATTAAGAGCAATTCAATAGTGGCAACTCACACTTTACAAAGTGTATTTTGGCTAAGTAGTCCCATTAGTTCACTCTATAAGTGAAGATTATCTTTTAAAAATTAAAATTACAATGTATAAAATAATATAATTAGGACTTCATTAAAATTTCCTAAGCATTGATTGCGTATATTATTCATTACCCAACAACTATTATTTTAATGTGATTCTAGATTAGACAGTTTGCTCGAAATAAAAAGAATGTTTTCTTTTATCTTTTACCAGGCCGCCGCGCTATACTCTTTTATTCTGTGTATAAAGCACACTAATCGCGTTTCCTATAATTGCTTATGTTAATTATTACCTTTGACTCTCGTTTTATAGTAAAGAAAGCAAAACCAAAGTCTAAAAATTGTTTATATTTATTTAAGGAGAGCCTCGTAGCTTTTAAAAATGTATCATGAAGCGAGAGGTATCGTATTTGAATCCCGGTCCGGACAATTTATAATTTATTCAGTCTCTTGATGCGTTTGACAGTGGCCGAGCAAGTGTATCAATACTGTCGCACCCGTGGGAGAGCCTAGCTAAAACATATACTGACGCACTTCTTGTGCCGACTCGTCCGAAGTGATACCACGGGCTCACAGAATACTCAGCGTGAAACGGTACTGGTACTGCGTATTTCCCATAATAAATGCGTTATCACTAATAGGGATGTGGATACATATCGCAAATTAACGGAAAGTAATATTTTACATATTAAATATAATTTTAAAAAACATTTAAGGTATCTAATTATTTGTCCTAAATTAATTATAAATAATTTAAATCGCGTTAATTATATATATTAGCCATTGTCACGTAATCCCAAACAGCCGTAACGTCACTCTCCAATAAACAAGTCTTCTTTCTTCAACTTTTCTCTATCTGTCATCATAATCTAAGTTGAAAGTATTCCTCGCATGATAGTTATTTACGGTTTTTATTAGAATAGAGCCTGGATTCATCAAAGGTAGAATTTGTAACTTACCGAAGATTAATTCTTTGTTGAAATTAAGGATATGGTACAGCGGAACTTGAAAAGTGAAAAATTTATCTGTAAGTACCTATGATCTTACCCTAATAGATTTTATTTCAAATAAAGGAGAAATTTTAGAAGCCTTTAATTGTATCACAATTTGAAATATACTCAAAGTACTCATGATCTACAACGACAAAATGCATTTTTGGAACGTTTATATAGCTTAATGATTGACGTACTTTTGCACATCGGATTCACGTGACAACTTCGTGCGTTATACCGGGAATTTTAAAAAATCTTTTTGTTATTTACTTTTTTTGTTAAAATTTTACATATTTTTTATAAAATTATATTTCTCGTGTTTACATATAAAAATAATTGCAAAAATTTCTACGTCCCTATTCTTAAAAGAGAATCACAGCTCTCCATAAAATATATATTTTTTTAACATTCTATTAGCTATATCTATGCTTAATTTGCTATTAAATTCAAGATTCAGAACAAGAAATTCTATATTTATGAGATAAGTTTTACATTTTACTTCCAAAAAGTACATGAGAAGCTGTAAAGGCCTTATACCAACAGCGTTAGTCATTTCTAAGAAAAAAACCTTCTTTTAGTATCTATTTTTCAATTACGTAAGAATTCACATCATACGTGAAGGTATTTACAGCTGGCTGCAATGTTCCGGCTCCCGTTAGCCTGTGATAATGTTATAGATTCTCATGCTGCAAATTTCGGTGGTTAATTAATGCTTCATTCCAGGTCTTCACAAACTTATTAAAAAACAGTAGTAGTTAGCATAATATGAGGATATCAGAAAACCTCCCGAATCGAATCGGATAGGCCGAAGTGGTACCACGGGCTCATAGAATACTCAACGTGAAACGGTACTTGTACTGTTTCACTGAGTGAGTGAGGATATCGAAGGCCCTTAAATATCCCGCTTGAATGGCGTAAAAAGCCAGCAACACAACAAATCCATAGACTGTGGCGCGGTTATCCATGGGCGGTGGTGTTCTCTTACCATCTAAGAGTCCCACCTGCTCCGTTGTCCGCTATACTATAAAAAAAGAATATATATTATATTTCATTACAAAATAAGTACAAAAAAAACAATGTAAATCATGATATTAATTATTATTACACTAGTTTATGGTTAGTCATAAGAAGAATGCTAATAAGAAGGGTGCTTGCTTTTCCTCGCCACGCCTCTAAGATGTTGGTGCGACGCCCCAGACTTTTTTTTTTAAAATGACTAACCGCTGTCGGCATAAGGCCTCTACAGCTTAGCGCGGACGTTTGGGGCGAGCCATAGGCTCGCCGAGAGATTGGTTTATAACCGCGACAGGCCCAAGGGCACCTCCTGCAAGACACGAACCTCGGCTTGAGCCGTCGCGGCGACGTTGGCCGCCTAGGCGGCTGGCCGGAAGCTCACCGGAGTGCGCTTCACGAGCAGTATCAGTCCTCGCCGGAAGAGGAGGCGGTTTTTACCGCGGTCCCTACACAGAACCCTATCATCTGATGATTTACCTTTCCTCTCCTCGATAGAAACTAAGAGCTTGTTGTTTGCTACTGTGATGCGATCGTCCGGATCGTTTAGTATGTGTAGTGGCCGTCGGTGCGACGGG
>DWCF01005690.1:0-13717 GCA_018230265.1 Delias oraia
AAGATGATATTACAATTATTTATTAACAAATATAAATTGAATTGAAGTAAGTTTTAATTTGCAACTAACCATAACTTAATCCAGAATAATTAATCCTCTCCTTATATCCTCTCCAGTTAATCTACATATATTGAATTTTTTATAAATGTGTTTAGTATAACCTCCCCCTTCCATATATATAATATGCAATAACAAATATTATTCTAACTCTCATAAATATGAAATGAAAAGAATGAATTGTTAAAAAATATTCATAATTGATTAATTAATTAAAAAATATATATATTTACTGTCTAGTAAGGTGATAATAAAAGTTTATATTATTGTTTATTTACCATCCAATATACAATAGGGACTCTTTTATACATTTATATTATATATACATAGATTGATATTAACATGAAAAATATAACTTACCAAAATCTATAAATTGCTTTATAGACAGTGAGGAGGGATTAAATTGAGAATAGTAGTCCAGCATTTTTGTAACATTGTTGAAAATAGTGCCTGCCAGCCTCATTTTCATTAAAGTATAAAGTATATTATGTTTAACAATACTGAACACAATACAGTTTTAATACTCAGTGTTGAATAAATTCACTAAACTTTGTTTCCAAACATAACTGTTAAAAACATTATACACCGTAATAAAAAGCGTAGATACTTTATATTTTGTAAGAAATGCTTAACATCTATCACAAAACACAAACTACTGCCAATTGCCAAAATACAACTAGCGATTTGTGTCTGTTTTGTTTAGTAACTAGCAATGTAGCCAGCTCTACAATTTTAACTCTATATTTGCTGTTTTTCTTTAAATCTACCCAGTTTTTAGTTTAGGCCTCCAAAACAGTTTATACTAAAAATGGTGTCTGCTAGGCTCAACTATTGTATTTGATGCGAAATATATACACACTTATCATATGATTTTATTGAGAACCAATAGAAAAATATAAAATTATATCAAGGGCATTTTAAAAAACAAAAATATTAAAATATAGGAGATAGCAAACGAATGAAAAAACACAAAATCCAGACAATTTTCATATTAAAAATGTGACAGCGGCTAATATTAATAACATATTTTAATATATTATCAGCTACAATCTAACAAAATTAATTTTAAAAATCCTAGAATAAATACGTATGCACTTTTTTGCCTTGAACTGGTAACATTGATCTGACGCCTAATGTAATGGCTAAAAGCCTTGTAGCCAGGCACGATAAATAAAATATAAAAAAAAGATTAATGTAGAAAGATTGAGGAGCTCTGGCATAATATATATTACGAGGGTGTCATATTCTGTATTATTTGGTTGCCTACTGCTTAAACTTCTTAGTAAAATTGTTTGAAACTGTGAATTTAAAAAGGAGTCAACACGGAAAGTTGATATTTTCGATGGTTGTGCAAACCGCTGCGTTTCTAAGACTATGTAGCTGATACTTTTGTTTTATATGATTATTTTTATAAATATATTTTCTAAAAACATATCATTTAAAGGGGTTTTCATACGTAAGGTATAATATAACATAATGCGAATAAAATATTTTGTATAATCTCAAACATTACTCAATTGCAGCTGAAAATAAATTAAGGCAATAATGTCCTATTCGCTAGATGTAAATGAATGGCTTAATATTTACAGATGGCCCACCAAGTGTTTGTTTATGGAACTCTTAAACGTAACGAACCAAATCACCATTGGCTTACAAATCCAGATAATGGTTGTAGCAAATTTGTAAGTGAAGGCCATACAAAATACAAGTATCCTCTGATTATTGCTACAAAATATAACATTCCTTTTGTTCTGTATAGCCCTGGTGATGGACATCATGTTAATGGTAATATTTGTCTTATATATTATTTTTTATGTATTTTTATTATTGAGAGCTAAAAACTAACAACTACAAAAAACTAGTAATATTTTTATACAGGTGAAATTTATACAGTTGATGATGCCATGCTTAGTAAGCTTGATATATTGGAGGACTATCCCAAGTGGTATATTAGAGAAATTGTGGACATTGTTGTCAAGAGATCGTTAGTATTACATATTTGTCTTAAGTATCTATTTGTAGTATCTCTATCGCTGTGAAGTGCTGGCTTATAATTGTGCTTCTTCAAATCATTCCGTGGGTGTCGTAAGAGGTGAGGAGCAGGGCGTGCTAAGAAACTCTGGCAGAGATCCACCTTGGTCATCCACAAGACTTGTTCTTGGTAATACACAACATATGCACTATGAGGACTGACAAAAAAATGTATGAGCTGGAAGAGGAACTGAGCTGGTTACATTGGGACATTGCGGGGATGTGCGTAGTCTGTCGAGAGGGAAAGGGCACCATAACCTTGCAATCTGGTAACCTGCTCTGCAACCTGGAGGGCGATCAGAAGTCCCAAGGTTATGTCGGGTTTCTCGTTCGCAAGCCTCGTAAACATCATGACAACTATCGAGAGCGGGTCGAGCAGGATGGTATACCTAATACTCAGAATATACAAAAGATATTCGCTGAAGGTCATTCAGGTATACCCACCGACCTCGACACACCGGTGATGAAGTAGAGGCTATGTATGAGGACGTAAGTAAGGCCATGCATACCTCTGAAACTTACTTCACTGTTGTTATGTGGCTTCAATGCAAAGTTGAGTAAGAGAATTGCTGATGAGTTGAGAATGGGGAATTTTGGATATGGGCAATGGAATCGTAGGGGACGGAGGCTGGCTGACTTCGTGGAGAGAGAGAAACTCTTCATGATGAACTCAATCTACCAAAACCCAACTTACAGGAAATGGACCTGGTTGAGTCCCGGTGGTTCCACGAGAAACGAGATAGACTTCATCATGACCAATAAAAAACGGGTATACAGGGATGTCTCTGTAATCAACTGTGTTAAGATGGGTAGCGATCACCGAATCGTCAGAGGCACGCTGAATATCAATATTAAACTTGAAAGGTTCATCCGCATGAAGTCTACGCTCCGACCTGCTCGCTCCAATATTAAGAACCCTAAAAGCTTTCAACTCTAGCGCTCTAACCGCCTAACTTGGTTTCAGGGACGAGATTAACGACGGGTTAGTGGAAACTGTCCACACGTTAGAGTCTAACTTCTTTATACCCCGTCGGAAAGACAGACTTCAGAAAACGGATCAAACTTTAAACCTGATGACTGAGCATGACTGCAACTGACGCAACGTCATATAGGCAGTTCCATAAACGTATATCTAAGCCCTTGTCTTTGCGAAACGACCTGTGAACCTTTTAACACAAACCGTGTTAAAGAGATCATCGAGCGAAACCAAGGCTCCAAAGAGTTCGTAAAGGACAAATCGATTGGGCAAAGACAGCTGACAAGCATGCATGGCAACAACCATGGCAGAGGTTTTAGGCGAGATCGCGAGGTTCTATGGACAGTTATACACTTCAGTTGTAAACAATGTTGCTTAGTAGAAAATCCAAGAGCCAAGCTGTCCCGACATTATACCCAAGATATCAATCTGTACAAGATTAAGATAGCTCTGAAGATGGCTCAGTGTGTGTTACCAGTGATGACTTACGGCGCGGAGACGTGGTCTCTCACCATCGGTCTCATATAAAAGCTCAGGGTTGCACAGTGAGCTATGGAAAGGGCTATGCTCGGAGTTTCTCTACGTGATCGAATCAGAAATGAGGACATCCGTAGAAGAACTAAAGTCAGCGAGATAGCCCGTCGAATTAGCAAGCTAAAGTGGCAATGGGCAGGCCACATTGCACGTAGAGCAGACGGCCAATGGGGCCGAAAAGTGTTAGAGTGGAGGACACGGACCACCAAGCGCTGCGTAGGACGTCCACCCACAAGGTGGTCAGACGACCTTATAAAGCTCGCCGGAAGACGCTGTCTGCAGGTTGCCTTCGACAGCGGATGCATGGAGGTCCGAAGGGCCATTCGACATCCATGTCGAGCAGTGGACGTCCTACGGCTGAAATGATGATGATATATATAGGAATAAATAATCAGAACCCTTACCATTAATATTTATTTTTTTCAGTGGATCAAACAAAGAGGAAATATTGAAATGTTGGTTATATTTCTTAAAAAATTTCAAGCCCGATCTTTTAAAAAGAGAACTTTATGACAATTATTCTTCTAGAGGTGCACATGGATTACAATATTTAGAAAGGTCAAAGCGTGATCAAACTTATGATTATTATTCAGAATTGAAAAATTAATTTTTATAATGTTTTTAATTTGGTAGTTATTTGATCTATAAAATTTTAAAATATGTATTTATAAAAGTTGGTTTATAATGCTCAACATTATATGAGTCAATGTTCATACAAATAATTATATTTATCTTTTACAGCGATGAGGATACAGTAGACGATGATGATTTAAATGATTTACTAAAAAAGTGATATTTAAATTGTAAGTTAGTCTATGAGACAAATCTCCAAAAATATCTATTAATTATTTATAAAGAAGTAAATATTCTTAGTAAATTACTAGTTATTCATAGTTCTTGTGATGTAAAAATTATTTTACAAACATATTTACATAATCTTTAATTTTTTTGTTTACTTTTACATTTAAGTGATGAAAAACTTTTGATCCATTCTATGTATTTATTGATTTCTCTTACTAAACTATTCTGTTTCTGTTTAGAGCAAAAATTTGCTATTCAATTAAATTAATTATAATAACCAAAGGTCAGTTAGAATTTACATAATTGATACACATTTGTTGTTTACTAAGTGTATTCTTAAAAATGATAGTACCACTTACTTTCTACTAGAATTACTTAATTTCAGAACTTAATTGTAATCTGAAAAGACAAAATATAATTGGTTCATTTTGCCAGTTAAAATTAAAGCTCCTCTTATTGTTAGAATTTATGTAGATTAGTTTCAGCCTTATTTTCTCGTAACTTTTAATAAATCATAAACAAGTTATTCTTACAAAATAATATATACCTTTGGTTTGTACTATACTTGGTTATGTTGGATAAAAACATTTTCAAGTCACTTAACTTTGTTATTAAATTAAAGAAAGATATAATTCTATAAAAAAATATATGAAATCACACATTTTAGGCCTCAGATCTTAACAAAAGTGAAACATTTAACATTTTCCCATTACCAAAGTTGAATTGACAAATGTCTGCATAACAATATTGATAGTAAAATTATAATTCTATTAATTCTTCTTTTTATTTTGTTCTTTTTTTTTCTTCTTCCTTTTCTTAGGAACTTGATCACTATTTTTTATATCCTCAATGATTTCATTATATATTTTTATTGCAGTAGTAAAATTACTGTCATCGTCTCTGACATTATCTAGGTCTTTTAAATTTCCTTTGTCTTCCCTTTTCACATTATTTATTTTTAATAACTTTTCTCTTTCTTCATCAGCATCTAAATTATCCAATTTTTTCTTGAGTTTACCTACTTCACTCTGTTTATCATCTATAAGTTTAAAATTTTTAGTATCACTTGAGGAAAAACTTTTATTTTTCTTCCTCTTTTTGAAAACTTCAACTTCACCTTTAATTGTGTTGTTTAAATCTACATCAACCTTTGTTTCACCCTTGGCAATAGAGTAACCATTATATTTTGAATTTTGCAGTAACATTTGTTCTTGCATTTCAATCCTTGCTAACTTCCCTAAAGCTTTTAAACCATGACGCGCACCCCTGAAAAAATATTTTTTTGGTAAAATATTATAGTTATACAATATAATACAAACTAGTTATTAGCTTTGAATTCAAACAAGTTTAGAACTTGTTATTCAAATAATTATGAATTTTTTAATTTTAAAGACTAGATTTTGCATGTGCACACACGATTACACAAAATATTTCATACTTATGAGCTGTTCTTCCTTCACAAGCAGCAAATAATTCTTCATCAGTTATCTTATCAAATTTAATATTTTCATTCACATTTTCTGTTTCTTGTAAGTCTTCAATTTTTTCACCACCACTAGTTAAAATTGATGTTTTTACAAAAAAGTTTGTATATTCTTCCTTTGATTTGGATTTATTCTTTTTTTTATAACTCCAACTTGAATTTGTTATTTCAAATTCATCATCTTTAGTTTTAATTGTCTTAGTTTTTCCATTTTTCTCTTTGACCTATAATATTTTAAAAATATAATTAACAAAATAAATTTAATACATTTCTACTATGGGTTGATGACTTATAAAGTATTATAAAAAACAGGCTCTTTAATATTAACTTCAATAGATCACTCTACTCTCAATCTTCTAGATCCTTTCTTTGATCACTATTCTATATATATATCTAAGACTATGATATTTACCAAATAACAAGAATCTAATTTGGGCTAAGTGTGAAAGTCACATAAAAAAAATAAAAATGACGTAAATTTTATGTAGCTAAAATAATGTATTCCTTTTTATATATGTCCCTTGAATATATATGAAGGAAAGAAGTACTAAGCTACAGATTATTTCTACTTATACAGTGATTACAAAAAGTAAATAATTCTCACCTCAACGTTATTAGCTGCAGTATTGTATAATTTGGTCCACCAATGTTCTGTAAATTCTGCTGCTGCATCATGACCTATGCCTGTTACACTTCTTTTTAACTTTGGTTTTAAAGCCTGAGATATGCCATTTTCATGTTTGCCAAGTCCTTTCCCTGTAGAGAGAAAATGATCAATAAAAGCATTTATTTCTACGTTTAGAAATATTTAAATGTGTTAGAGGATTACATGTTTTAATCATTTCGGTTTACCATCAGTCCAGCCATATTTTTCCAATTGTTTACGTGCAAAATTCATTATTTTAATTATGATATCATATAAAAACAAAAATAAAATTTAACTATACAATATGCAACTAACATTCATACACATTTGCTCAAGTAAGTAATAACCTAAAATTTAAGACATCAATAATATTCATAGACAAAATTTTAAGGACGTGATTATTTTTCCGCACAAATAATTTGCAATAAAAATTGTTGATATTCGATGAATTATTATTATTCTAAATATAATTAATATATATTATAATTTCTAGCTTAAAAATATAAATTTTGTTAGAATTAAGAAAATACAACTCACTCTAGTGAGCTGTCGTATAATATAAATGTATTACGTTATCTGATATCATCTTGATGTACTTTAATTTTCAAAACTGACAATGACAGTTTAAGCAACAACCAGCTGATTTCAAATAAATAAATCTTATACGAAATTCAATAATAAAAATGTCCATCGCAAAATACTTAGCGTTGGATAAAGTTGCGACGTTTTTTAATGCAATCAAACAGAACGGTGGAATTCGAGGATCTCTGTTTAAGCTTTATAGGTAAAATTTTTCATATTATGTAATTTTCAGGTTACAGTAAATTTGAACAAGGCTTAACTTTCTATGAAAATCGTTTACAAATAATTCCTAATAGAATATTTTTATTTCTTTCAATATTATTTATATCTACGTTCACATATTTTACAGACAGGATGAGCTTAAAGATGGTACCCTAGTTGGAGAAGATAAATTTGGTAATAAATACTTTGAAAATCCACGCTATTTCTATGGACGTAATCGCTGGGTGGAGTACTCAGATAAATTTCATATGAACTATGATGGTAGTCAGGTTGGTCTCTAAAACTTTTCAATAAAAGTGATTAGGTATGAAATTTCTATCCCAAACTAAATATATTGCTATGAACATATAACTTATGCTTTAAAAACAATAAACAGTGGTAATGGTAGTTAATTGTTATGAATAATATTTTGATATTAAATTCTTGTTGGTTTAAGGCAATACATTTTTTTTTTCAGGTGCCAGCCGAATGGTTTGGATGGTTACATTATAAGACAGATCTTCCTCCACACTTGGTAAATACCTATTGAAGTCATTTTATATTTTATGACAGTTATTATTGGTCTAATTTATTCCATAGGATCCAAGCAGACCCAAATACAAGTGGATGGACAACTGGAATGAGAATATGTCGGGCACTACTGGACAATACACACCCTATAGTACAACTAGACCAAAAATTGAAGCTTGGGAACCAAAACCTAAAACATCTGTCTAAAGAACAATGATGATAATATTCCTATCTGCAGTAACACCAACAAGATTTTATAGTACCATAATTTCTTGATGTTGTTTGTATGTTACTAGTTGAGTAGTAATTAAAATAAAGGGTTCACTCAACAGAATTTTGTCTCTATAGCACATTTAATTACAATATAATTACTCAAAAATATTTATATATTTGATGTTTTTCACAAGCCTAAAACATTGTTATTTATGTCATAGTAGGAAGCTATCATATAATTTAAATTATTAAATTATGAATACTATAAAGTTAATAAATACAAAAAGCATGAATTACCTACATAAGTACCTAGATTTCTTAAGTGACCAAGTCCATACTAAATTCAGATAGAATTTCTTAAAGCTTATTCTAAATTTCTTGTACTGTAGTCTGTAGACAATTCTTTAAAATATTACTAAAAATTTAATACAAACTTAATTGATGTTTAGACACTGAAGAAATTGCTTGAAAACTTATCTCTCTTACTTACTTATTCTGAAACTACTGTATGTTAGATATTAAAATCATAAATGTAATGCCGTTTAGTTACAAAGTAGTTTGAAATTATTATAAAAATAAAACTTCACATTGTTTATGTTCCTAAATTCTATACCCAAACTTAATCAAGATTAGAAAGAAAACACAACACAGGAGGATTTAGTAGCTGATTTTCAATGTAAAAGAAAACTCCTACTTTATTTTAAAAAGCTTTATAGCAATAAACAAAGAAAAATACATCCTAAATTTATATTAAAAATAATTGTTTTATCCTACTAATTGCGACAGTTATTGGCATACAATATGGCTACTACATTAAAACTTATTATATCTATACAAAGCGGGTGTCTCTTAGTAACAAGTAATAAAGATTTGAGTGTTCGGAAAACGCCTAGATAATAAGCCGAAATGATTTAATTCATATTGGGGCCTGTTATTTTATTATTTCACTAAGAAACCAGTTTTGGGCTACGGGTCCTGACATGTCGTTCCCAAAGTTTATACAGTGGTTAATCTGTATACTGTGTAAGTAAAAGTATAAATCATTTATTAATTAATAACAATAATAACCTATAGTGAATAGTTATATAACAGTAAAAACACATATGTTAAAATATGGTGCTCTATTTTCTATTTTATTAAACTTTATCGTTGCGACCAAAACATACAGGATCTATAAAATTCCATATAATTTATGGTTTATTTCCTTATATGTATTAAATAGATTAGACTGATTCTTTACGTAGGTATCTATATTCTAAAATTGTATAAATGACGTTCATTTTTATATTCCTGATTTTTTTTAAAGTAAAGATAATTTGAGATATTTGATGAGAGATTATAACTTTTTAATCTATGAATGTTTCTATAATAGTTCAAATTTATAAAAACTTTAAAGTTTGGAAAGCTTTGATTACGAACAACTGCCTACTACATACATACAAAAGCATATTCATGTAGAACATTTGTCGTACAAACCAATGTAAATCTTATCTGACGAAAAATTAAATTCAAAATGGTCAAATCGGCAAAAGGTTTGTCAACACTAATGCAATTACGGTATACACATAAAAATGTATCTTATGTCGCAGTGTTATAAGTCAATTTTGACAGCTACACATTTACCAAGTTCGTGCACATTTTTTTTCTCGCAGGTAAAAATATCTTGACTCCTTATTCAGTTAAAATGCGACGCCACGCGGACTTAGCGTATATCACGATCAAAAACAGTGCTTTATTACAAAGTTGAACTGAAAAGTTTGTTTGAGTGAGTCAAAACAATATGGACATACTTAGTATGTGCGTTCACGCTGTGGTAAAAAATAACTTGGACATGATTCTAGTTTATGTGTGCAAAATGTTGTAGTGGCCAATATTCCATCTTGTTTTACGGTATATTGTTTTTATATTTTATAATATACTATTAACTGATTATCACTCAAAAATTATCTGTTTGTTACACTTTTAACTTATTTTTTTTTGGGTTTAAGTTCGCGTGGGTGTTGGGTAAGTGGTTATAGTGATGTGTTATTGTTATCGATAAACTTAATATAATCAATAATAAATAGTTTTATTATTGATTATATTAAGTGTACGTATTGTATTATTTAAAATATAATATTCCTGATGGCATTAATGATACTTAAGGTTCTTGCAATATATGTAATATAATAGTGTTTTCTTTTAATTATCACAATAACCTAAATTGCGCCTGATTTATGAATATAATTTCATCTTTTAAATAATAAACTCAAAACAAACCGGGGAATATTACTTTAGCCAAAGAATAAGAAGAATCTAATTTTAAGTCAATATAAGGTTATAATAGAGGCGATAAATAGAGATATATAATCCATAACGTTAGATGATCGAACAAAAACGCTCTGTTCTTTTGTTTCAATCCATTAATTCTGTTGAGCGTTGGGTGTCGGCCTATGTCTCGTCACGGTTTGACCTCTTGGTTCCCATTCTTTAATTTGTAAAAGTCAGCACAAAACAACGTTCAACCTGTAACATTTTCAATATTATTGAAAAGAAAACATACGAAATTTACAATTTCCACTCAATTACTGTTCTCTGTTCTCACAGAAAAGCTATAGAGTTGAAAATTTAAGTTTAGTTATTCGCATGAGTTTGTCGCGTTGGTTAAGATAATTATTATAACAAGAGGCGTCTCTAAATTGTAACAATTAACGGTACTTACCACATTATCTTTCGTCATAATAAAGACATCTATGGTACTTACTTAATAGCTTTGAACTGATGTCGGACCGTAAATGAGGCCAACATCATCGTCCACTGCGAACTAAAAATATGTAAGCTGCTCGTCATATTATATTTTACGGAGACGATTCTTGTGGAATATGTGAGTGGCTTCCATTTTTGATTAATGTTTAAATAAATTAGTCGCACTGATTCGTGGTAGAGCCATATGCTGACGCATTTACGGACACACTAATTGAGCCGGCTCGTCCGAAGTGATACCACGGGCTGTCAGAATACTCAACGTGAAATGGTATTTGTACTGTGTTTCGTTTAGTGGGTGAGGATTTCGGAAGCCCTTAAAAATGCCGGTCAAGTGGGGTAAAAATCCGGCAACCAATGCGCGGAATGTGGCGCGGTTGTCCATGGGCGGTGGTGTTCTCTTACCAGACAGGAGACCCGCTCCGTTGTCCGCTATACTAAAAAATTAAATTTATTAATATCATCAGATCCTTAAAGTTATTTGAGATTTCTATAGTAATAATTTATGTTATGTTTTTATTGACTACAATGATAGACAAAAAAGTAAGAAAACCTTTAACATGCTAACGAGTAGTTTACGTGCTGTGACAATTTGCCTCGCCCCTCGACCCTCGATTAAGATCATGCCTAGCGCGTGATTCCTCTTTACTGGAAATACCTTTCAAGTCGTGAGTCGTAGATTGATTGGACGCACTTAGAATTGTCATTTGTCGTCTGTATTTCTCAAGTTTAGAGCGAATTTAGTCTCTGGTATAATATTTCCCCTTTATAGTCCCTTTCTGAAATAATAACAATAAATAATAATTCGAAAATATTGGAATTGATTGTGTTTTGAATTCTTCGATAAAATAGCCATGAATGTTCTCCATGTAGGGTATATTAATAAAAATATTAAATGAACGTAATTTGAGCACAATGACCACATGTCAGTAGTGTGAAGCGAAAAGATTGATGTAAAGCTGCTCGATTAAACAAGAATTTCTCCCACAGTTATCGTATGTAAATAAAAGAGTGGTTCATACAATCATAGCCTCTATGATGACGCTATTTTAACAACGCTTAGAAAATTATTTGTTCTGTTTTAGTAACGAAATTATTAATTGTATTCAAACATCACCTAGTTATTCCTATAATTGGTTTCTACATACAATATTTGGTTTGTTCGCTGAGGATATCGGAGGCTTTTAAAAATGCGGCTTGAATGGCATAAAAAGCCGACAACACAATCAATGCGCGGACTGTGGCGCTATTTGTCAATGGGCGGTGGTGTTCTCTTTCCATATAGGAGACCCTCCTGATCCGTCGTCCGCTATACTAGAAAAAAAATATTTTATAGATATTATAGTAAAAATATTATATATTATAAATGTATTAAAGTTGTGAAAAAACTCGCAAGCATAGTTGAATGTAAAAATGTTTTCATATTCCATTAAATGTTTTTACTCTTGGATCAAAATTAAAAAAAGGAAGATTATATGAATGAAAATTCAATTATATACAAACAGTAAAAGGCATAATTTGATGAAAGCTTTTGTCAAATTTCATAGCAATTAATGTTTAATTGAAACTAAAATTTTAATAAGCTGTGGGAGAGCCATGTTGAAGCTTATGCTACACACATTTCTTCGGCTCGTCCGAAGTGATACCGGGGTCGCAGAATACTCAGCGTGAAACTGTACTTGTACTTCTCAGAGTCAGTTAAAGCCGGCAACACAAACAATGCGCGGATGTGGCGCGGTTGTTCATGGCTGGCGGCTTTGTTATCCGCTATAGCATAAAAAAATATTTCCACAAAGGCCCTTGTCTTCATTTAATAATCATATCTGCTAACATTTTGATATTCAATATTCATACATAGTCAATACCGTCTACATACATGTGTGGTTAATTTATATCGTGGTAGTGTCGGATATTGGCAAAAAATGCCATATGGCTTATGCACCCCATTTCACAAAGCGATTTTATGTATGAATTAGTAAATTGACCCTTGCCTTGCGTGGGACCCACTGTTGAAGTATGTATGTACAAACATTTTAGTCTTTTTGTGTAGAAATATATTCATGTGAATTGTGCGGGTAAATATTTATTATAATTGTTTTATTTATTATAAATTTTTTCTCTTGGAAGTTTTTGGTAAGTATTGCATAAATTTGTGCGTTTACTAATTAAATGTACGGCATTTATCGCTGTATGAAACACGTTTCACGCATATTAAAACTAAATATACTTTGAAGTAAAAAATTGTAGTTTCGTTTTATTGCCTTTAATAATTTTAGATGGCTTGCCTAATCCCATGCAGTTAATATTAATTGTTTACACATATAAAGCAATTTGTGAGGCTGAAATATGTTGATGCAATTGTTATTCTGTTTGGTACGAAAGTTTGAGTAAAGAAAAAATAATTATAATACATATCATTGTGGTTAGTAAATTTTGGAAAGTTGATAGGGGCTTTTAGAAGAAATCATCACGCTATGAAGTTCAATTCATTATTTAATACCTATGATAATAGGGCTCACAGAATACTCAGCGTGAAACGGTACTTGTACTGTGTTTCTCAGAGTGAGTGAGGATATCGGACGCCCTTAAAAAGTGCCGCTTAAGCGTCGTAGAAAGTCGGCAACACAGCCAATGCGCGGACTTTCGCGTGGTTGTTTATGGGCTGCGGTGTTCTCTTACCATATAGGAGATCCACCTGCTCCGTTGTCGGCTATAGAATTAAAAAAAACACGGATTTTCAACATCTCAATGTCTCTTCTAAGAGTTGAACCAAGATGGCTTATTAATTTACCTTTAACGGGCAAAGAATAATGCGTAGGTTTTGCATAGCATCGTTAACATAATTTGGGAAAGTTCACATAAAACGTTTACAATTATTGGTGGGTACAAACAATAGTTTTAGTTCCCATGTCCGAGGTTA
>DWCF01005691.1:0-13716 GCA_018230265.1 Delias oraia
TTTTCCAACAGATTGATTGTGAATATGCTTTGCCTGAAGCATTTTTGGAAGCTGAAAACGTGACCTTAAGAATTCATGTTTTAGCTTAAAAATATTTTACAATAACGTAGCTCAGTTTGCTTCGACACTTGCTAAAGCTTAAAGATTAAGCCTTAAATATTAGCTGAATATTACAGAAGTTGAAGGTATGGCTTATGAGGGCTCTGTTAAATAAAAACGTTTAAAATTAGTACAAAATGGCTACTGATTTTCAACATCTAAGTCAAAAAGTTGTTGTAATACATATATTAGTAATTTGTTTTATGAAAACGAGCAGAAGGCCGACTTAGGAAAAGCAGTAATTCTATGCTACGGTTGCGGTACCGGCCTTTTAGGGAAAGACACACTATTTTGCTTCATAGCATGTTAACTTAAAAGTAAGTTAAAGGTTAATCACAATTTACGTAGGAACACAAGCTGTATAATTTTTATGGATTATTTTCCATGAACGTCACAATAAAATTACCAGAAGTATACAGTACTTCATGAAACAGTACTTGTACTGTGTTTCGCTAGTTAGTATATTGCAGGCTAGTGAAATTATACCACTCAAGCGTTGTAGATAGCCGGCAACATAACAAAAGCGTGGATCAGAATGCAGTCGTCCATGGGTGGTGGTGATCTCGTACCCGAGAGACGAGACCCATCCGCCGCGTTGCCCGCCACACAATAAAAAATAATCGTTTCATAGTATTTGTTGGGATTTTTAAATCTATTTAAATTAACTAGATGTTCATTCAGTTTATTAGAATAAGAATCCTTTAAAAAGCAGAAGACATTTTTTAATGCACCGAGTCTTAATTAAAATATCAAAAAACTTCTGATATTTCCCCAGATCATATTCCGTTGAAAGCAACCATTCACTGCGCTTGGGTTTAAACTTTTATTTAAGGTTATCCAAGGCACAAGGGTTCGAAATATAAAGACTTGTTTTATAAAACTTTAAGAGGGAATTAATATAGAAAAAAAGCTATAAATAAACTAATTGGAATTAGCTTTAAGAGTTAAATCTCTCGATGTTCCAATTATATTTACGAAGAACAAGCTTCGGCAGGTATTTCTTTGTTATTTTCTTTTTACAATTTATTGCCTTATTTATAGTAGAACAAATTATATTTTTTATTGAAATACCCGTGAAAGAGCCACGCTAAAGCGTATACTGACCCAATAATAGGCCTGGCGCGTCCGAAGTGATACCACGTGCTCACAGAATTCTCAGCGTGAAATAGTACTTGTACAGTGTTTCGCTGAGTGAAAATATTAGACGCCCTTAAAATTATACCACTTAAATGGTTCAAAACCAATACGAGTTGGACCATAAAAAAGGAACGTAACTATAACTAAAAGGCCGGCAACGCACTCGCAGCCCAGCAGGGGTAGAATAACTTAGGTGAACATTCTGCTCGTTTGCTTACTTGTTTTATTACAAAAAAATGAATATTTAAAATATATGTTTGAAAAGCAACTAGTTCAGTCGTAACTAGTACAAGTCTGATAAAGTATTTTTCTAAAGCGACAGCACTTTCTATCTCTATGGAAAATCTTTCCGCGGTCCTTTATATACCATTTCTACTGTTAAATACAAACTATTTTGTTAAAGTTAACTACCGCCCAATGTACATCCACACCACGATCCGCACTTGCGGCGTTGTCAGCCCTTTGACGCCGCTTAAGCGGTGTAATATCAAGGGCCTTCGATATCTACATTCAGCAATACAGCACAAGCATTGTTTCACGCTGAGTATTCTGTGAGATGGTCGTGTCATTTCGAACGAGCCGGCCCAATGAGTGCAACTGCATGTGCTTTAGCATGACTCTCCCATGGGTGTTATAGAGTAAAGATACTCAATCACTTTAAAATTTAAATTATAATCGCCCAGATCGGGATTCGAACCCGATATCTCTCGCTTCATACTAGACTTATAAATCCACTTTTTTATGATGCTTTTGTGCTTAAGTGACATTTTTAAATTATATTTCAATATTAAAGAGTCTATACAAAACTTTGTTAATCTCGTGCTAATACAAATTCAAATGACTATTCAATCTAAACAGAATAGCTGAAGTAAACAGACAAGACAAATCCAAACATCCAATTTTATCGCTGAACATAAGCACTTCGCAGACGAATGTTTACACTTCAACTGCAGCCGAACTACAAAGGCAAGTTTGGCTGAAGTTAGACCAACTCGGCCGAAGTTGAGCGTATTTGTTACGCAGCTGGCCGACTTGTTATAACTTAACGCACTAGATCGCATTGGTAATTTGTCATTTAATCGGATTTAATTGCTGATAACAATAATTTAAATAAACATGCTTCGAAAATAAGTATGTATCGAATATTTGAAAGGTATATTTTTATATTATAAATCATTGTATAATATATTGTTTAAAGTTTTAATGGATTAAGTTAGGATTTAATGGGAATTAAAAGAGATCTTTTTATTAACTTTTTTTATTGTTAATCTATGTTAGCTATGATGTTTATCATAATTTAAAAAATAAAAATAAGTACTTGCAATACACAAAAATTGGGTATAATGGCTGACGAGCCATATAATATAATATGGGAGTAATATATTTTTAATACTGACTTATACTATATTTAAAAAAAAATAGATATGATCATCCTTTACATAGGTCTGTGAAAAAAAAATGTTAACCTTTACTCATACCAATCTGATATGCACACAAAAATTCATAATGATCGGCCGAGTCTGTTAGCACGAGTTTGACAGTAAATATTATTTTGCGTAGAAAATTTAATAAAACTATATATTTTTATTAAACTATAAATGATATTGTATCTGTTATACTTTCCTCTTATTTATCGGCGCCTCAGAATTATTTTGGATGGATGATACAATTATTGTTTCCTATTTTTTATATTATATATTAGACAACGAAAAATGTGGGGGTCTCCTATATGGTAAGAGAATACCGCCGCCCATGGACAACCGTGACACAGTCCGCGCATTTGTTGTGTTGCAGGTATACTACACCGCTTAAGCGGTACTTTTAAGGGCCTCCGCTATCCTCACTCACTCTGCGAAACACAATACTATTTCACGCTGAGTATTCTGTGAGCCCGTGATATCACTCCGGACGAGCCGACCCAGTTTGTGCGTCAGCATGACTCTCTCACGGGTGAAAATCATATATTTTTTCTCTTTTTCTGTCTTGTCTGTAAATACTTACGTTTTTTACCAATACATGTTTTGGAAAAATTGCAAAACGCGCCACTGACATATTGAGTGTTCATAACGAATCGTATCGCGATTGGCTGACCGTACCTGTCATACCGTGTCCATCGGCCGTTCTGTGTTTGACAATGGCTTTTCCGGCTAAAATATTTTGCCCTTTGTGGTAAAGTTCTGGTAGAACCGGGATATTGGATGCAAAATTACTTTTTCATGGTATAGGCAACTTTGTTCGTTTTGCTAGGATTTTTTAAGTTGAACTGGAAGCAGTAGTTTAAAGTGTTTTTTTGGGTTAGATAATACAGTAAAAGGGAAACTTTTATCCTAATGATAAAAATGTTATGATAATACACTAATTAATAATAAAAATATTTCAGTACCAGAAGAGTAATTTTTTCAAATGAAAATTAGGTGGAAAACGAGAAGGACAAAAAAAATTCAAAAGTATTTATTCAAATAGGCTGCACAAGGGATACTTTGTCAAGTCAATTTACAATAGTAAAGCTGTCGTTGATTCAGAAGATATACCTCTATAAGAAGAACCAACAAGAAACTTGTATTGTTTCATTTATTTTTATTGCCAAATTTTAAAATGGTTTGTTTATTTACGCTTACTAGTTTAAAAGGTACCAGTGGGTACCTTTTAAATCTTTGTCTTTTATTATAAAATCTACTATTAATCATCTTTATTAATATATTTGGTTTATGTTATATTACGCGTTCTTTTCAGTTTTTGCCAAGCTGCGGTTACGTGGCTGTCCTTTTAGGGCTAGATACGCTACGATAAATACTATTATTATATTTTATATAGAATGCCACGAAATCATCCAAAACTAAAAGATAACATACATATTACACAAACATTTTACCCGATATCCACTTTTTCGCTTAAACGCATATAAAATAAATTTTCTTTCCCTTGGCAGAGCCATGCTTAAGCACATGCTGATGCACTAATAGGAACGGCTAGCCGTTTTATTTTGATATTCCGTGGGATACCACGGAATATCAAAATAGATCAGTACTGGTACTATTCCGCTGAGTGAGTAAGGATACAAGAGGCCTTTGAAATTATACTGCTTCAGCGGCTTAAAAAGCCAGCAACACAACTAAAGCGCGGATTGTGGCGTGGTTGTCCATGGGCGGCGGTAATATCTTAGCATAGAGAAGACCTACCTACTTCGTAGTCCAATACCATAAAAAATTGCCCGCTACATAAATAAAAAAATATTTGCAAAAAGGTAGGTACTTACTTTACGAAATTAGCAGATACACATTTCAATGACTCAAAGGTTTATTTCCTATTAGAGCTCACGAGGAACACAGTCGAGGAACACAGTGAGAGACACCTTTACGTTCAATTGTGTGAATATTTTCTTTAAGAGATTATGTTTACAAATATGAAATTCAGGTTGTTAAAATTAAGTAGCCTTTGATGTATAATATCAGAATGGAGTACAAAATTCGAATGAGTTTGTCTTGGTTGTAATATTGTGGTAATATATATACCTTTGTGATCAAAGACATACTTAAGGGTTGGCCGCATATATTTGTTCGGATTGATGTGTAGTCATAATATTTTTTTATCATATAGAAGAAAACGGAGCAGATGTGTCTCCTATAGAGTAAAAGAAAACTGCCCCCACCCCCACGCATAACCACGCCACAATCCGCTTTGGTTGTGTTGACGACGTATTACATCGCTTAAGCAGAATAATTTAAAGGGCCTACGATATCCTCACACACTCAGCGAAACAAAGTACAAATACCGTTTTACGTCGAGTATTCTGCGAGTTTAATAGTGTTGGCGGCTTTTTGTGCCGTGTTCTTAATCAGCAATCTAAACTTGATCGGTAATCGATATCCTCAATCGTACGATTCAAATAAAGAATCAAAATAGGATCTTAAAATTACGAAACAATTACAGTTGTGTATTAATACATATATAAAAAATGCAATTTTTCAATTTCAAACTGTTCTTTGGATTAGTACGTTCGAGGAAACTCGTCAGATTTGAATACAGATGTGAATAATTCAAGGAATTTATCAGCGCGCCAGTAACGAAAATCTATAAGACATAAACGTTATTGAATTAGGACTTTAACGCCGCTGAATGGTGGAAATATAGCTATGAAATGATTTTATGACGTTTAAAAATGTGAATTTATCACTTTTAATGTAGAACTGCTAAACTTAATACTTACCATTGGTCACAGAACTTTAGCTTTTATTTTATGAAAACGCTGTCAAAAGCCAAACCCATGGAAACCTCAAGCCCTTGCAGGGCCACGGGCGTGGTGTCGGCTTTTTATGGATAGGTACGCTCTATTTTGAAGGTCTATAAGTTGCATTGGTTTGGAAATAGCTCCGCAGGCAACTGATTTGATAGATTGGTGATTCGCGACTCAAATTTTCTTTAAAACGCTCAGTTGTGGAACGACAAACATCGAAGTCAGAAGGATGAATCTGTATGTTGTACCCATGATGAAGATTTTTATTTTTATTTTATAGCGGACGACGGAGCAGCGTCTCATAAATGGTAAGAGAACACCGCCGCCGATGTTCAATCGCGCTATAGTCCGCGCATTGGTCATGTTGCTGGCTTTTTAAAATGCTTACGCGGCACTTTTATGGACCTCCGATACCCTCGCTCATTCTGCGAAACACAGTACAAGTACCGTTTCATGCTGAGTATTCTGTGAGCCCGTCATATCTGAAGGTTTTAATTCAAATACCTCCTCAGAATATTCTCCATGATAAATGCGATAAAAGATGCTGAGAGAACCAACATCTTTATGCAACGCCTAAGATTCAAGTCTAGACTATTCACGAAAACACTCAGATCTGAGAAGGGTCAAGAGACCCTGCAGAACTTAATTTTTATGCTTCGAAAACTTTGTACATTTAAATATATTAGGCAAGTGATTTGTTCTATAAGAAAATTGTCGATACAGCAAATGATTTTGTAAATAAATTAAAACTGTAATGAAAAATTTATGAATTAAAATTTAAGTAAATTTTTATGATATAGCAGAAACGGAAGAGTCAAGTCTCCCCTTTAGTAAAAGATCACCGCCACCTGGTTCAACCGCGGCACAAAAAGCGTTGGATGTGTGGCCAGCTTTTTACGCCGCTTGAGTATAATTTCAAAGGCCACAAATATCTTTACTTACTCAGCGAAACACAGTACAATTAAACACAGTAAAGGAAGCCTGTGGTATTACTTTGGACTAGTCGGCCTAAATACTGTGTCAGCCAGGCTAAGACAGTGTTAAGATACTCGCCCGGCCACTGTCAAGCTCTTCCAAAGGCTGAATAAATTATAAACTTTAATGCAAACCGGGGATCAAACCCGATACCTCTCGCTTTGTTATGGGCTTATAAGACTTAGTTACTTACTTCACAAATGTGACGTCACTACAAATTAATAAGTCCATCTACCATGATTAAAAATAATTTAAAATGCCATTTACAGTTTTTAAAATTATAATAAATTAATTTTACGTATGTTTATTCCACAAAGAATGACATAGACACATAAGAATGCCTCAAAAACTAAAATTACAGATTTTTCTCGAAGACGCTCGGTTATGGGAGAGTAGTATATCACCGATGTTGAGCTATCTTTACGCAATACGTTTATAATTTCATTTTCCATTAGAAATTCTCGATTTTTTCAAAATTGATTTACGTCGAAGAACCGCGGAAAGCGAAAGACTGAAAACTCACTAATCCAATTGCGGATAAAAGTAATTTCACTCGAGTCTCGTCTGAATCCGGCTTAATTTTACGAATATCCCATATAGTAATCAAAATTTAATATTTATTGAGGAATGACATTAAGGAAATTACTTCGTAATTTGCTTTTCACAGTAAAAAGTAAATTACGACTGGGCTACGAATTACGTTAACACTGGCCCCCAGCGACTATTTCATGTTTGCAGACCTGGAGAAAATGCTCTCTGGCTAAAAATTTAAGACAAAAATATGTATCTAAAGTAATAAACTCATCCGTGGGAGAGCCATTCTGAACCATATGCTAACGCACTAATTGCACCAGCTCGTTTGAAATGATACCACGGGCTCACAAAATACTTAGCGTGAAACAGTAGTTGTGCTTGAAACGGTACTTCTACTGTGTATTTCTGAGTGAGTGAGGATATCGGATGCTCTTAAAAATGCCGCTTAAGCGACGTAAGAAGCCAGCAACACAACCAACGCGCGGGTTATGGCATGTTTTTCCATGGGCAGCGCTGTTCTCTTACCATATAGGAAACCAACTTGATCCATTGTCTGGTATACCATAAAAAGCAATTTCTTTACATATACATATAGTCTTATTATAAAAACCGGTTTTTTGAGTTTAATAAGGGCTTCTTAAATTATTCCAAAATTAAAATCCCTCATCTTTCATAGTCTCCTTAGGGAAATCAAAATACTTAATGCTTCACTTGTTAAGGCTTTCTCGATCATGATGAATGTAATTTTTGGTCACAGATATCCCAATAGCTACCAAAATATAATAAAAAACAAAAGTTCTTTCTTGTACCAAATAATTTATATTCTTTTATTTTCAGTGCTTTATTTAATGGCACATTTGTATCTTAAATAGATGATTTGTATGTAATATTATAACTAAGGCAAATAAATACGTAATAAGATAAACACTTTGCTCTTTTTATGGAAATCATGGCAAACGAGCAGGAGGCTCACCTAGAGTAAGCAATCCTCCACTCATGGACACCCCTAGCCCTTGCAGAGCCGCAAGTGCGTTGCTACCCTTTAAGAATTATGATGGGAAATATATATATGTTTTTATATAAAAAACATACAATAAAGATACAAAAAATATAATATAAGAGTCTAAAAATTTCATCGTAAAATAAATGAACGGAAATAACTAGTGTAATAATAGTAGTAGTGTCAATAAATCCATTATTGGGCCGGCTCGTCCGAAGAGATGCCACGGGCTCACAGAACACTCAGCGTGAATCGGCACTTGTACTTTGTTTCGCGGAATGAGTGAGGATATCGGAGGACCTTAAAAGTGCCGATTAAGCAGCATAAAAGCCGGCAACATAGCATATGCGCGAACTGTGGCGCAGTTGTTCATGGGCGGTCATGTTCACTTACGATATAAGACACCCGCCTGCTCCGTTGTCCGCCATAGAATAAAAAAAACTTTTGTTCCATTCAGATACTCAGTTTAAGTTGGAGGACAATTGATTATTAAAAAGCGGCACAGTATCAAATTATAACGGTCGGAATCGATATAATTGCAAATGCCAACAATTGCGATCGTTACCAGCTGTTTAACTGCTGTCGAAACAGCTTTTATTGAAAATACAAAAGCCAAATTACCATTAAATCCTATTTATTGCTTCACGAGAAGTTATGAATAATAAGCGTTCACTAATTTTGATCGTTTTGTTTCGGAAATTTATTGAAATTTGTACGCAATGGTTATCTCAAAAGTATGTGTGACTTTGATTTCAATTTATGTGGATCAAGCATTGCCTTCTTGTTTCTCGTTTTTAAATATTTGAGAGCCTCATAGCTAAGTGGTTTTAAAAATGTACCTTGAAGCGAGAGGTTCGAATTCAGTTCCGGTAAATAATAATTTATTCTTACAGTGATAGCTCGCAGAATTTCATAGCTCGCAGAATACTCAGCGTGAAATAGTAGTTGTACTTGAAAAGAGGCCTCTCTTGTGCTCCGCTGAGTGAGTGAAGATATCGGAGGCCCTTAAAAACTTCGCTTAAATTGCGTTAATTAATTTTTGAATATATTTTATTTATATAAATTTAGCTCCTTCATATATGAGCAGCAACAATTATTTTTCATATTTGTCCCTGTAGATTTATTAACAAACCTTCAAAAGGCTTTATTATTTTTAACATTCGAATGACTGCCTAAGACTGTCTAACCAGAGCCTGAAAGAGCCATTGGTGCAAATATTGACGTAGTTTGGCTAAAAAAAATCATCACTGCCCACGGACAATTTTCGCTTTGGTTTGACGTACCTTTGTGCTGTTTAAATATTTGGTTTTACTAAGTGTTTGTAATATTTTTTAAGGAAAACTGGAAAGAAATAGAGCAAGAAGCTCTATTAACTATCAACTATCATAAGGTCCATTGCCAATGGACACTTCCAGCGCGTGCTGGGCCGCGATTGAGTTGCTGGCCTATTAGATATAGATACGCTCTTTTTTATAAGGTCACGGAGTAATTTTGTTTTTGAAGTACGTCTATAGGCAGCTGAAGTGGATTATTAGATAAAATTATAGTATACTTTGCTTTATAGCTGAATAAGTGTGCGTAAAATAAACATATTGTAAAGAAATTTACATTTTATCGCAAGATTCGCAAAGCGGTTGCTAGCCCCTTATTTACACAGTTTGATTGTATTTGCACACCGAATATTTGCTTCACAAATACTGGTGAAGTACTCAATATTTTTTTGACGAACGCCTATAAACATTTTTAATCAATACATGAAACGTTAAATATATTGGTAATATATATCTTGCAACTTCAAAGATAAATCTGACGAATTTTTAATTAATACATTATAAGGGATACATGCTTACAGAATACCAGCGTGCAAAAACTGTGCTTGTTCACTCAGTGACTGAGGTCACATTTACCGGTTATCGGCGTTAAAGCCGGCAACACAACCAAAGCGCGGACTGAGGTGCGGTTGGTGATAGGCGGCGCTGTTCTCTAACAAATAGGCAGCCCATCTGTTCCGTTGTCCGTAATACTATAAAAAGCAATTTAGGAATTAATATAATAATCACAAATTTATGACTCCCGTTAAAATTATAAGAATGTATCTCAACCTTTCAATGTCTATGTAGTTGTACTTGGAATAGTGGTTCTACAATTTCGGTGATTGAATAAGGATATCTAATTCCCCAAAAAAGCCGTTTAAGTGGCGTAAAAAGCCACCAACAGAACCAATGCGCGGAATGTGTACCAAAAATAATCCTGATATTCGACTTAGAAGTTCTAATACAGTAAAGAAATGCTATTTTTTTTGTTTCACCCCGGCAATATCTATTTATAAGGATAATTTATTATAGCAATGAATTCAGTAAACGATACACAATGATTTAGTAAGCTGTAACATGTAGTGTGGTTAGGACGGTATTTAAATCATACTATTGAATATCATAGACCGAAATTTACACAATAATTATGGCTTAGATAATTTAAACCGCTGAAATATTATTATTATTTTTTATATATAAATGATGGAAAAAGAACAGGGGTGAACCTAGGGGTCTCAATGTAATAATGGTATTCATCAGCTTATTGAAGGTCAAACCTAAAATAATTACAGTCACTTCGCAAAATGGTATGACTGGTAGAGAAGAATTGGCAAAAAACTCTGCCCATTCGTCTTTTAAGTTTTTTTTTACAATGGATTTCTTTATTCAGAGCTGGAGAAATAGTAGACCACGTCTCTTTGTCATATAAGAGAATCATCGATTTTATCGTATGTTTATCTATTAGAGATAATTTAATGACACCTTAAAAACTTTTTTTCAGGTATACTAACAATATCCTGTGATTTTTATTGTAAAATTGTACAGTGCCCCATGACAGATGCATTGAATTTACACATTTCTCATTCAGCCTTGAGCATATGCTAACGCTCTAATATAACTGATCTGGTAAGTGATACCACGGATGCACATAATACCGGCGCGAATTACTGGTGTACTTTGCTATATTACTGAAAACTCAAAAATTATAAATTGTTGGGTCCAAACAAATTGTGAAGTGTGGTGAGGTTGTCCATGGCCGACGGTGATCTTTTGTCACGAAGAGAGCCACCTGCTCCGTTGCACGCTATACCATAAAAACCTACCGACATAAAAAGCTTACTAAGATATATCATTGATTATTTTTAAGTCTCAAAGCTGCGGGAGTAGGTCACAAATCTGTGGCAACGGGTGTGGAGTCCAGCCATTCCTTCGGGACTTATTAACGCATTCCTCTGTCTGTGATTCAGGCGCGTATTTCAAACACGTCCTTTTGTCTTGTATGGTGTACGTGGGACGACATAGCGGGTAAATAACATAAATTCCCTAGTTAGTATTTTTACGGATAACGGAACGGAAATGACAAAATAATCTAGTATTATTTCACATTATAAGTATAGTTAGCAATATTAATTTTAAATTAGACTCGATGCTAAGGTAAGGTTTAACAATAACGTTAAATTTAAAATAAAATAATTCGTTCGGACGTCAGTAAAAGTATGCATTTTTATCCAAATACAAAGATGGAGGGTAATTTTTTAGTGTATTTGTTTTTTTGGTTTGGAATGCTGAGGTTTCATAATAATTGGATCACGACAACTAGTTTTGAATAATCCCCGATGCTAAGATATTCAATTGATTACTTTGTTAAATTGGAAATAAAAAATTGCATCGCCTATCTACCAACTTACACCGCACGATGCGGTCCGCTCGTTTTTAAGTAACGTTTTTCGAAATGCTCTCAGGACTGAAAAAGATTTCCGATGATTTGTGAGTGTGGATATTTTAGGACAAAGCTCTCTGCAACATCGACAGTTGTAAATGACACTGCGGGTAGAGAAACATAAGCCGGTTTAATGTACGCCGAATTTCTTTGCTACTCACCTCCGAATGCGAAATTGAATGTTTATACTCAATATGACCTTTTTTAGTAATTAAAGTTATTCAAGTATCTAAAGTAATTAAACAACTAAGCCTTGCTTAATGATAGTAATATTAAAATTATAAAAAAGTCGCCTTATTCTGGTAGCTATGTAAGTATTACAAGCCACGAAGCGAGAAGTATCGGGTTCGATTCTCGGTCCGAATAATAATTTATAGTTTTGTCTTTGCATGGGGTTGACAATGGCCGAGCGACTATTTTAATATTTGTCACCCGTACAAATGATATTTAAGCAAAGCATATGCTAACGCACTAGTTAGGCCTTAAAATCCAAAGTGAGTACTACCACGGGCTAACAGAATACCAACATGAAACAGTACTTGGATGCTATTTTTAATAGTATCCAAGTACTGTTTCGCCTCGTACCTTAATGATATTAAATCGAATCCCGGTCCAGACAATTATAATTTATTTTATAATTCCGTTCTTGTCGGTCGGTATCTGGAATTTCTTGACAGTGGCCGGGTGAGTTTCTTAATACTGTCGTACCCATGAGAGAATCATGCTTCAGCATATGCTGACGCACTAATTTGTCCGGCTCATCCAAACTGATACAACGGACTCACAGAATACTCAGCGTGAATCGGTACTTTTACTGTGTTTCGCAGAATGATTGAGGATATCGGAGGCCCTTGAAAATGCCGTTTAAGCGGTGTAAAAAGCCGACAACACAACCAACACCCGTATTGTGGAGCAGGTTGTTCATGGGTGGCAGTGTTCTCATACCATATGGGAGACCCATTTATACTTGCAAAATAACATTTGCCCGGTAAAGTCAGGACATAATCATATTTCTCGAATAAAAAGTCGACGTGTAATTGTAAGGCCTATGTCCAGCAGTGGACTTGAATGGGCTGATGATGAAGATGATGATGATGTGTAATTGTAAAATCATAAATTGTATTTGTCTTCTTGTCAGACAAAATTTAGCACTCTGTTTTCAGTGAAAATATACAAAGATGGAGGATCTCTTTAAGAGAACAAATAAATACAAAATCTATTTGGATTAGCGTTTACTGTTTAGCACCTCATTTATTTCAAATGAAATAACAAACTTCATTAAATACACGTGATTTGTTGTAAAAATATATATGTAACAAAATTCAAAACTTTTTTATGTTTTTTTTGTTATTATATAGCAGAAAAGCGTGTTTTTGATGGTAAGAGATTAACTTTTTATATTTATTAATCGTTACATCTTTATGAACCTTCGCCATCGTCACTCAGTCAGCATAACACAGAACAAATGCTGTTTTACGCGAGTGTTCTGTGAGCCCGTGGTATTGCATCACACGAAATCTCTCAATTAGAGCTTTATCATTTTTATGGTACAGTGGGCAACAGAATAAGCGTGTCTTCTCTATGGTAAAATGGCGGTTTGGTTGTGTTGGCGCGTGTTTATTCTCTTTAACAATGTTACTTCAAGGACTTCCGATATCCTGACTCATTCAGCATGTTTCAGCATGCTAATTTAATTGGACTTTGGTACAGCCTGAATAAAACCAAGTGTCTGTACTGTAAGTAAATACTGTCTTAAAGAGAATGTCATGTCGAATGCCATGCTGAATTACTTATGTGCTTATGCTAGGATAGAGCCGGCTCTCAACTATGTTTCGCTGAATGAGTGACGGTATCGGAGGCCGTTAAAATGCTGTATAAAAAGTCGGCAACACAACCAAGGCGCAGACTGTGGCTCGGTTGGTGATGAGCGGCGGTGTGCTCTTACCATATAGGAGACCCACCTGCTCCGTTGTCCGCTATATGA
>DWCF01005692.1:0-13714 GCA_018230265.1 Delias oraia
CACCGCTTACAAATGAATTCTTCCGATAGCCAGTATCTAGAGGCCGTAATGGACAAGACGGATGCCCCTCCACTACCATTAATCCTTCTAATCTCGACAGAAAACCTCCGGGGAGCAAACATTTATCAAAACAAGAGGTTTCTCAGTGCATTTGTAGGTATTATGAGATGATAATTGAACGTAGTGCGTACTCTTTAGTATCATGGTTAGAATTAATATATTATTAAATCAATTGTAATGTTATATTAATTATTGTTTTAATTATTAATTATGTAACTTTTATTTAGTATATTTTGATATATCAACTAATGTATAATAACTAAATAAAAAACATAATATTTTTTCTATTCTATACAACATAAACGAATAACGCGTTCTACCATTTCATAGTTATTTAAAGAATATAAAAATATCATTACGATGAAAAAGACAATACTATATTTCAAATAATATAGAGAAATATTTACTTATCATCTATGAAGCTACGTTAAGTCAAAATCAATATCAGCTATTATCTCCCGTTTACGCAGGAAGACATAACCTGCAGTTCTATTATTTGCCTGCCTCGTATTGTTTGGCTAATCTGAGATGATTAACGCATCCTTTGTTGTTGCAGGCATCCCATCGATGTAAACACAAAGCCGCAATGAGATGAGTATGCGCGTGTCGTGGGCCAGGTGGTGTTGGATAGTTATCTTCACCACATGCACAGCGAGGACTGCCAGCGACTGGCTGGACTGCGCCCACATCGCCACCTGTCGCTGCAAGTGGTCCTCCGGCAAGAAGACCGCCACGTGCGCTTCTGGTGACCTGCGCCGCCCGCCCACACTCTCGTCAGACATACAAGTCCTCGATCTTCACGACAATCCACTTAGGAATTTGCCTCAAGAAGTATTCTATAACATAGGCCTATTAAATTTACAACGACTAAATTTACGCGCAACAAAACTGCGGTCCATTCACGCGGAAGCATTTTTAGAATTAAGAATTTTAATTGAGGTCGACCTGGCAGATAACGATCTCGCTATACTCCCCAGAGATATTTTTAGAGGCAACGAAAGATTGCGACTGGTCGTTCTGAGTAACAATCCGTTAACGACTCTATTGCCGGACCAGTTCCCGCCTCTGCCACATCTGCGCATGCTTTTATTTGATGGATGCCGATTGAGAACAATACACACGAATGCGTTACGGAACCTGAAATCCCTCGAAACTATAGATTTACGTAGAAATCAATTAACATATTTAACATTAATAACATTTTCTTTGCCAGCACTGAAGACTATGTCTTTATCTGGTAACCCATGGAGGTGTGACTGTAGGTTAAGAGAATTTAAGGATTGGTTTTTAGAGAGTAAATTAGGTACAGAAGAATTAGTTTGCGTGGAGGGCTCCACGCAGTCTGGGAACAAATGGCGACAGGTACCTAGCGAACTGATGACGTGCCCGCCCGAAGTGAAATCAAGTACATTAGTTATAAGGGCTGAAGTTGGTATTGCCACAACATTTGGATGTTGGGTGCACGGTGTGCCGCAGCCGAAAGTCACGTGGTTGTTTGACGGTGTAGATTTACATAATAGCAGCATCGATTGTGACATGGAAGAAACTGATTCCATACTGGAAGATGACAATATAGAGGAAAGAGTTCCAGGCAGTGCCAGGTGGGTGAATATCACTTTATTTAATGTAACTTCAAGTGCTTCTGGGGAGTGGACTTGTATTGCAAAGAGCGTAGCAGGGGAAGCGCGAGCAGTCATTAGTTTAGTACTGCCGAGGTCGCAAACTGCAACTGCTCGCACAGCACCTGGTATACCACAGTTATTGGGCGTAGTGTTTGGTGCATTAGGCGCGTTAGCAGCCCTTGGCTTTCTTGCAGCTATTGGATGTTGGCACTTCAGGAAAAGAAGTGTGCCTCCGAGTAGAAGCTTCATGGACCAAGAGAAACGATTGATAGATGCATCGGTGGTTGTAAGTTGTGACCGGTCCATTGTTGATATGGCATCTCCTTGCGATTTTGAATTAACAGAGCGATCTTTATCAGTTGATGACCAGTCCAGAAGTTGTGCTTTCGATCCCGTGCATATAACTATAGAAGGAACTCCAGGGGCATTTCCGCCTCCTCCAGCAGAGTTTGCCGTACCAGTACCGTATGGTAACATTTTTATATCAGTGCAAGTGGCTGGAAGAGGTGAACCCGGAAAGTACCCCGACTTATTAAGTGGTGGTGCGACATTGCCAAGGCGAACTAGAACCTGCTGTGGAGCACCATATGATAACATGGGACCTAGGGTCACAGCAACCGGCAGCTCAACTTGGTCCTTACCTGGAGCAAGCGGTGAGGAACAAATAGAAACGCCAGTACTAACACTTCCACCTCCGCCACCTGAGTTTGTCTCACTTTAGCCTAGGCCTCTGGTGCTGGATCCCTCGAATCTGAGATGACCTGGCACCAAATGTTTTACAAGTCAATTAGACTAATTCCCAATTTTATTGTATTAATAATTTTGACGGATAATTTAACTTGTATATAGTGTGTGTGCGATGTGAGACATCCTGTGAGAGTACTTTAAGGTTGTTATCAATATTGTATGATAATTGAGTCTGTAAGAAAACTTGTTATTCGTATGTTGGGGTGTTGACTCGAAAGCATTTAGTCTCAATCTGTTTGTTTACTAGTTTTTCCTTTCATCCTAGCATTGTCTTCCCAACTATTGTAAATATTGTTTACTCATATTATACAATTTTCCCAAATATAAGACTGACCCCTTTGTCTTATTTTCGTCTCTCTTTGTATAGTATAGAGCTAATCACTTGAGCAGGTAGCTTAATGTTTTATTTGAAAGCATATAATGTAAAATAAACCGATCAAATTATATAATATATTAAATTGTTTGATTTCTAACCCCAAATTATTAAAATTGCCCCTAAATAAAAAAATATGAAATTGTATTGAGTTGTAATTAATAAAATGACGTGATTAAAAGAAGACTTTAGTCTTTTTATTTACATAATAAACGTATATATAAAGAAAATAAATTTGATTTTTAAAATATTTTAAAAAGCCTTATATAATTATAAGGAATTAAAAATAGGACACTGGTTACAATACGCTTAGAATTTTCAAAATTTTTCCTTTTCAACTGTATGACTGTGTATAACAATACCGTAAAATAATCACAGAAATAAGAATATAATTATAAAACATTATGACCGGACAAAAACGATGTTTTTATAGTGTCAATATAATTGATATACTAAATATCGATTTAAAACGGTATAGCGATACACTCATTTTTAAGGAAGACATAAAGCTAATTTGGGGGAAAATTAATTTCACCGAGGCAACAAGAATCAAGATTTTTGCCAGTAAATTTTGTTTGGCCATAAAATTGATTCTTACGCTCAATTTAACTGCCAAAACAATTTGTTGCAAGCTATAATGCCTCTGACCTACATAGCATGTATTCGAAGTCTTATAGCATCAAAACAGAAAAGAAACACACTTTAGATTAAAGAATAAAAATGTAAGATATGATTAATATTGTATATTACTTATGTATATTATTTAATACAAGCACCAAATTTATTTAAAAAAAAATATTCCATAGCGGACAGCGGAACAGGTGGGTCTCTCCTATATAGTAAAATCGCCGCCCATGAACAACCGGGCTACATTCCGCGCATTTTTGTGTTACCAGCTTTTTACGCCACTTTTGCGGCACTATTTTTAAGGGCCTGCGATATCCTCAGTCACTCTGCGAAACACAATACAAATACCGTTTCACGCTGAGTATTCAGATGAGCCGTCCCAATTAGTGCGTCAACATATGCTTCAACTTGGCTCTCCCATGGGTGTGACAGTATTAAGACACTCGCACGGCCACTGTCAAGCTCTTACAGACACCGAATACAATATAAATTGAATTATAGTTTATAATTGTCCGGACCAGGATTCGAACCTGATACATCTGGCTTCATGGTAGACTTATAAAACCATTTAGCTACGAGGCTCTCATAAATAAATAATTTCTTTAAAAATCACTAAATTAATAAAAAATACTTTGAAAAAAGTTACACGTATTCATTTGGCGTGTTGTTATTATGCTTCAACAAGCTTCTATAACGTTGCGTTTTTTATATCACCAGCTGTATAAGAATATGTTAAAACTCTCCTAAAGCTTTATTTGTTCTTCATTATTATCTCTCGAGTTAATTAAATTTCGTAAACTCATTAAGGGAATTCATTTCTTAACATGAAGTACTTAAAAAGCTCTCCGTCACAGTATTCTCTTTTGAAATATCGAATTTACTATTCATCGACACTTAAAGCGTAGCTCGGTGTAACCTGTAAGTGAAGGAAATCTCTCGAGGTTAGCAGAAACTAAATAAACTAACCCTTTACGGTAGAAATATGGCGTTTGTATTACACTTTGATAAAAGTTACATAAGCTAAGGTTGCCGCTGAGCTTAAAAACTGGTAACACTTATTTAATTAAAACCGCAGCTGGAGCATAATTCCGCACTTATCACTTAAATCCTCAGCTGTAGGGCCATCAAAACACTCATTAAAAGTTTACAATGAACAGACAGACTTAAATTTAGGTCATGTCTCTTCTGAGTTTTTAAAATTACCAATACCTGTGTTCGTATAGATGAAGGATTTTTGAATTGGTCGGTTCGCTTCATTATTAGAGTTATAAGTCGCATTTTTTCAATAGTATAGCAGATAACGGAGTAGGTGGGTCTACTATATGGTAAGAGAACACCGCCGCCACAATCCGCGCATTGGTTGTGTTGCCAGCTTTTTACGCCGCCCAAGCGTTATTTTTAAGGGCTTCCGACATCCTCACTAACTCTGCGAAACTATAAGTACCGTTTCACGCTGGGTATTCTGTGAGCCCGTGGTATCACTTCGGACCTTTAGTGCGTCAGCATATGCTTCAGCATAGCTCTCCCACGGGTGAACATGTTTTCAATGGCTCTTACCGATATAATATTACACAACTGAGCAGAATGCCGAATATTAGAATCGTCGAATATTCGTATAAATTGTAAAACATAGGAATATACATGTATTGTACTAAATTAAATTATAATAAAATATTTCGTAATTGACTTGTAAGAATCTTATTATCCCGAGGAGCAAAGAAGGTTCCATATTAAAAGATCCAATACAAAGATATCGGACACTCTGAATGATATTAAATGTATTTAATAATTTTAAGGAGTTTAGATTTGAGTTGATGAAGTTAACCATATTATATTATTGTTTCAATTAGTAAACCTTTTTTATCTTTTCCCGTACTGATGCTTCAATACTGAGTATTATATTGGCTGGGGGTGATGACCTGATGATGTCAGAGATCATAACAATTAAAATTTGATTTCGTCAAGATTTATTTTAAATACGAAGACTATATATTCGTTCAAATCACAATTTCCGTATATTATTCGGTTTTATTAATAATAACCTTAAAAAATTAACCAGATTCATAATAGCTCATAGAATCTTATAGTATATAAAATTGATATTTAATATTATTATTGAAACTTAATATATTAGTAATATTATATATAATATAATCTAATTGATAAAACTTTTAATTTTAAACATAATTTTCGGCAACTTACCCGCGGCTCTGCAAGGACTGGGGGTGTCCATGGGTGGAGGACCACTCGCCCTAGGGGATCCTCCTGCTCGTTTGCCACCAATTACATAAAAAATAAAAAAAATCGGTTAAAATATGATAAGCGTTAAGTTTTTAGAGTTTAGGATGCCTTTTATAGAATAAAACTTAAGTGTCACTTGTGCCGCGCAAGGGGAACTTTGTTGCTATAGCGAATTAGCTTAGGAGCTACTGGTTAAAAAATAAAACTTGGTATATACACGTCTGTTTTGCTTAATATAGCTAATAATTATGGTAATTTGTGGTATAACATACCCTTGACTGGTAATTATATAATGAAATGTGATAAATTTAAAAAATATATATACCTACCACAATTATATTTGAATATATCGTCGTTTAAGTATTTCGAATATTATTTCTAAATAATTCAAAGTTTTGAATCTCTTTAGTTGTATACATATATGTAATATATTATATTGTAACAAGTCATAGTTTGACATGTCTGGTATTTGCAGTTTTGTGCCTTTGACGTAGTAGCTCACAAAGGAATAAACCGTCTCCTGTGCAATTTTATATGATCGCGACAAGTTTTCATTAAAACGTAAGATGTATTATTGATAAGCGTTAAAAAAAAGTAAAAAGGTGTTTTATTAATCGCTACGATTAAGTTTAAAATTTTATTAAAAATTCTTTAACGTTCAATTCGTTTTAGGTCCCTTGATCAATAATTATGTTAATTGATACTTGAATTTCTTATACGCAGCATCTCTTAACCTATTTGCAGTATTTCCATACAATATTCATGAGATCGTCACGACGGTTTAGCCCTTGACACGGAAATAGCTTGCGAAAGAATATAAATATTTAATATTAATTTTTGCACAATCTACAACCACTCTAGACAATTTCATTGAAGCGGTTCCATGTTTAGACGATTTTCAGGTTTAGACTTCTATCGATATGTAAGTTTCGTTTTATTTTACTCCCGGTATGAAACATTAATTGTCATTCGTTTTAAATAATAGTCAAAAATGATTCTACAGAATAAATCTAAACCTTATTCGAAACTCAAAATTTAATAAAATCTTCATTAGACCTCAAAAATCTTATATTAACAGTTACAGAAAGATATTTCGATCTTTTTTATGAAATAGCAAAATATGCTGAAATCTCCAATTTGCTGAAACTTGCAAACAGTATTATCTGAGGTACAAATCAATACAACTATAGTGAACAAACTATTTTCCCATTGTGAGGAAATGTGTTACAATTTTGCTATTCAATTGGTTTGGTTGTGGGTTCTGTAAACTTTGTTTTCGCTTTTATTTAGGAGACCATATTTTTCAAATAACTTTATTTACATGCGCTTTCCTTAGAACGTATACAGAATTCTACTTGACCTTTGCATGCATCATTCGTTAAATACTTTGCTTTTTTATTCTATATCGGACAACAGAGCAGGCGGGTCTTCTTTATGGGAAGAGACCACAGCCGCCTATAAACAATTGCGCCAAAGTCCGCGCATTGGTAGTATTGCCGGCTTTTTATGCCACTTAAGCGACATTTTTAAGGGCCTCCATTATTCTCACTCATTAAAAGCCGGCAACACAACTAATGCGTGGACTGTGGCACAGTTGTTTATAGGCGGCGGTGTTCTCTTACCATATAGGAGACCCACCTGCTCTGTTGTCCGCTATAGAATAAATATCTAGGTCCGGTTAATATATACTTAAACCTAAAGTAAATCCGTATCTTCTCCAATCATTTTATTCTGCTCAATACAATTTCAATCGGATTTCAACTTGGAATAAGACGAGAATGTTCTATTTAGTATTTCCCGCTGTTGCATGTCAATGTTTGCTGAATGGTCTTCTCGGTGTAGGGCTGTAACTTGAAAACCATTTATTTCAAACGAATAATTAATATTATAATTATTGGTGAAGCGTGGGTTTTTGTCGCTTAGGGCGAAATACATTTTTGTTATTTAGATATTTTAATTGTATCTATAAAATGAATTTATAAGCATTAATAGTCAACATTTCAAGTCAGATTTTAAATAAATAAACCTTGAGCAAATAATACTTATTTGCTCAAGCCTTGCTTAAGCTGCTATTATCTAACAAATATCTAATGCAATATAACTTTTTATATAAAGTATTTGAAGGCTACATTTATATGAAATTAAAATTATTTTATGTAAAGGTCTATGAAAATCTGATTTTTTTAAAAGTACCTAGAGTACCTAAAGTACCATCCCTAGTAGCTTTAAAATGATCAAACGTTCAAAGAATACAAAAAATATGGTTAATGCCATAACTTTGAGACAGCAATAATGGATTTACAGGAATCTGTTGAGAACTGAACGTTGAAAAAGTAACATTTTTATTTGTCTACTGACCTAAGAGTAGCAGAGATTCAATACAATATGGTAGATACAAAGAAGGAAAATACTTGGGTGAGTTACGAACGTCTTGAATTTTGAAATAGGTCAAAAAGCTTTTGATTTAAAGTAAAATAAATGGGCATTAACAAAACAGTTTATCTAATGACATTTTTAACTAATTTAGGTTTATAAATGATTTGCTTTAAAAATTTACAGGTCAAAAGACATTTCTTAGCAAAACATTTTCCCCATAAACCTACATTTTAAGAAGCAATTATTTTGAAACGTGGTACTCCAAGACAAAGCTTTTGTGAAACAGTGCTTAATGAGCGCTCTCCGCACATATTATGTAGTCCAAGAGTGGATTACGTACTCTAAAAGATTACTACCAAAGATTATCTTTTTAAATTATTTTTATAAAATACATTTTAAAAATGTAATTTTATTATGATTATTTATTTTATAAAAATATAAGCTAAAACCCAACTTAAGTAGTCTATCGCAAATGAAAAACCCAGTCCTAACTGGGCCGCGGATCTGTTGTCAGTCTTTAAGCGAGGTACCCATGTCGTATAGAGTAGACGTATGTACTTAACAACGTTTAGTTAAGGAACGAGAATCGGTGAGATGATACGGACGAAACTTTGTATTCTGCCTCGACCTTTGTAATTTAGCTACAAGTAATCCAAACAACTCTACTAAAGATATTGAAATTGCTCTGATGGACATTCCCACTTATCTAACCTGTTTTTAAAACATTTGCAATCATTACATACATTAAAAACCAGAATATTATATTTTCACTGTAAACTTCTAACACTCATAACGTATAAAAGGGCACGTTTTAAGCTCAAAAGAACTTAGAAATATTTACTTACATTAATAATCTTTTAAAACTTAGCGGTTACGTCACTAAAGACTTTGCATCGTGTTAAACTTAATGCGGCATGAATAACTGTGTAGTAATATTAAAACATTCATGTTTAAACATTTAATTTTAATATATAGTTTTTAATAAATCTTGTACCATTTCCACATAAATATAGACTAAAGATGTGACTTCGTATTCATACTAATCCTAAGTCAATGAACACATTACAATTCTAATGCACCGAATTGCCCCACTACAACTCTCTCCTTCCGCGAACTTAAAAACGTACCTGCGTATCTAACGCATATAATTGTGAATTGTGTCTTTTCAAACAAAAGAAAGATTAACCTATATTTGAGGATCTGTGGAGAACATAACTATCTGTCTTTTTAAGCGAGATGTATCGAATTTGCTGGGTTAGTAATGTAATAAAAAAGTATTTTGATTCGTACGACCCAGATGACTGATGAAGTGTAAAAAGATAAGAGAATAGTGAAGTATAGAAAGAGAAGAGAAATAAGAGAACAGCCAGTCAATGTATCAGCCTCTTGTTCTATTCATGGTTATGGTATTAGGCCTATGTATTAATGATGATATATGGAGTCTTTTATTTATTAAAAATTTTATTTAACTATAATGTTACTTTTAAATTTTTAGTTTTTTTCCAATTAAAATCTAATACGTGGATTTTTTTGCAAATTATTTAACACGCTATTTTTATTATTCTATAGCGGACAACGGAGCAGGTGGGTCTCTTTTATGGAAACATCACGCCGCTGCTCATGAAAAACCATGCCATAGTCCACGCATTGGTTATGTTGCCGGATTTTACGCCGCCTTAAGCGGCACTTTTAAGAGCCTCTGATGTCCTCACTCACTCTGTGAAACACAGTACAAGTACCGTTTCACGCTGAGTCTTCTGTAAGACCGAGGTATCACTTCGGACGAGCCGGACCAATCAGTGCGTCCACATATGCTTCAGCAATTATAATAATTATTTTACGGAAACATCTCATTTTAAGAAGAACAGATCCACAAAACCATTGGTTTACCAAACAATACATAATTTAAAGTTTGAAGCAACGCTTGTCTATAAAAAACCTTTGAACTTAATTAAGTGCCGTCTATTCATAAGGTTTCGCGTAATGTTTTTTTATAGAATCGGTAGTTTTAATTTTAATTAATCAGAATCCAGGTAACGTTGAGATTCTTGTAGATGCTATTAACCTCAATAAAGGATCGTTATAATTAAAAAATGATACAAATTATTTATAAATACAGAATAGCAGCACAATATACATTCGTTTTTACCATATTGCATGCATCAATTATGCATTTAATAAAAATTAAGAAAATTTAAGAAAAGGAAAATTTAAGAGTTTTCTTTATTTTTTATAGTATAGTGGACAATGGAGCAGGTGGGTCTACTATATGGAAAAGAACACCGCCGCCCATGGATAACCGCGCCACTATCCGCGCATTGGTTGTGTTGCCGGCTATTTACGCCACTTAAGCGAGATTATTTGTAGCTAATACGCAAATATGTAGAAATAACGGTAATGAAAGCTTTTATTTTTATTATATTTTATCATCAACTTTTGTAGTTATTATTAACAAGCGTAATAAATATCTTAAATAAAAAATGTATATAATAAATTTACCAAACGTCTTTTTCTGATGGGCAGGCTCGTCTCACACAATCATTGTTATAATAATTCCCAGTTTTATTACAAGCTACAAAAAATATCGTAAGTGGTACCGCACTGCGTAGGGCAGTAATAATACACGCAGAATTGCCATATAAGGCATTTTTCTTTTGATATGCTATTTCAGAATAGGCTGACTTATGACTTAATTCTTGTTAAATATTCATGTATTTACCCGGTCATACTTTGCTTCAATCATTCTGTCCATATCTCATTTATAATTGTATTTATATACGTAAAATGTGAAGGTTGTACACTGTCTTTAATTAAATTGTATGGATAGATTATCTTTTGAGACTTGTTGAAAGTTTATGGAAAATAAATATATTAAAAATAAAATTGATCTCGGCTGCGAGGCATACACACAACTGAAAATGGTACAGACAAGTAATCTTTATCGTAAGAGAACAGCGCCACCCATGCATAACCACGCCACAATCCGCGGTTAAGTTGCGTTGTCGACTTTTACGGCGCTTAAGCGGTTAATAGGTCTCCGGTATCAATAAATACTGGTAATTTGCGCTTTTAATCTACGAGATGTAGTATAATACCTTACGAGCCAGCCTCGTATTAGCGCGTCAGCAATTGTTTCATTATTGCTTTTCCACGGATATAAATAATTTTATTGTAGTTCCAATCAAATAAATTAAATTTTGAAGGTGGCTTAATGGTTTTAAAAATGTTCCACGAAGCGAGAGGTATCGGGTTCGAATCCCAGTCCGGACAATTACAATTTAATTTATAATTTATACGGTCTCTGGAAAGGCTTGAGAGTGGCCCGACGAGTGTCTTAATATTGTCGCACCCGTGGGAGAGTCAAGCAGAAGCATATCCTGACGCACTAAGTGAACCGGCTTATCCGAAGTGTTACCACGGGCTCACAGAATACTCAGCGTGAAACGTTACTTATACTGTGTTTCGCGGAGTGAGTGAAAATATCGGAGGCCCTTAGAAGTGCCGCTTAAGAGGCGTAAAAACCCGGCAACACAACTAATGCGTGGACTATGGCGCGGTTTCTCATGGGAGGCAGTGTTCTCTTTCCATATAGGAGACTTGCTTCGTGGTCCGCTATAGAATAAAAAAAATTCAATGGAAATGTTATTCAGAATTGTCATATCTATGTAAATTGCTCATATGTCACTCTTGACGCTGTAAGTCTGTGACGAGGGTCTAGCTCTGAATAAGTAATTAATGTATGTATGAAAGAAATAAAGTAATCATCCGCGATTATTGTAGAAAACACCTGTTAAGGGATTAATTTGACATAAGGTTGTTTGAAAAGCGTCCTTTAATGAATAATTAGAGTATTATAACAATATTACTGTACGTTAAATCATGGCTATAGTATTTATAAGTATTTCATTAAAAGCCGAAGTCAAAGTATAATATAAAAAGCTCCTTAACTTTAATTTATATACCTTTATGTTGTTAATTTCTGTCCCTATATAATAAGAAATAACTAATTGGCTCACAGAATACTCAGTGTGAAACGGTATTTGTACTGTTTTCGTAGGTTGAGTGAGGATATAGGAAGTCCTTAAAACAGCGCTAAACAGCGGTGTAAAAAGCCGGCACCACATCCAATGAGTGTCCTGTGGTTGTTCATGGGCGGCGGTGGTCGTATCATATAGGAGACCCGCCCGCTCGGTTGCGCGCTGTAGAATAAAAACAAAAAAAAAATCGTTAAAACGGCCATAATTCACAAACCATAAATTAAAGTATGTATTTCGCTGTAAATTTTCCATATTTTTCAATGATATCAAAATCCTGACCCATTTCTTAAATAAAACGATTCTGTATAAGCTGAATTTTATACTCAATGGTTATAGATCGTACAGCAGGTTACGAAAACGTCTCAATAAAAAATTTGTATAAAAAATCAGTCAGCGCCTTCAGCGGTTACGCAAAAACCTGTCCTATCTGGCCATTATGGGTTTGATAGCTTCCAAACGGCTTTGGAACTTTATATAGAAAACGAAGTATATACATATTGTCACGTCTTTCTTCGCACCTAATTTGTGTAACTAAAAATATGTATTACACCATAAAGTCCTATAAAACGTGTATATTTCTATATTTACAAAGGAAAAAAACCGTAATTCAAGCCATTTAATCTGTCAATAGTGATTGCAAATGATTGGTTCAGTTCCTGAAGTGTAATTCCGGGGCGTACTTGTAAATGCACACGGTTATTTCATTTCCCAACTGGCAATTTGAAACCTGCTGATGATTTATCTGAAAATTTAAATATTAAACGATTTATAATATGTGCGTACATGTTTTGCGGTGACTACAATCATCCTCATTGCTCAGTTAGTCCCGCGTGTCTAATTCCATGGCGATGACAGATTGTACAATGCCCAAGATATTTCTGATTGGAAGACACAAGAGCGACCTACTTTTAAAAATTGATCTTAAAAAAAGTGAAACTTACGCAGAAGATTTTCAAACATGAATACAATAAGAAAATAACTTAATTTTCTATTCTATACTTAAATAATGTATTTTCACTTTTAGAACATGGTATTTATTAGTTTTTTTAATATGTAAAAGTTACCTTTTTAAAATAAAGTTTCATTAAATATCTAAAGTAAAATAAAATTTTAGTATAAAGTTATTGTATTTCCATGATATAGTGTCTCTTTGAAATACTTTTATTTGAATTTATTTTGATAAAAATACCTCGCTATCACAGCTTTCAGCTACACTCTTCATGTGTTCCAACTTCTTTGCATTGGTAAAAATGAGTGGTGAGATAGCAACAATGAAACCTTTCTTCGAAAATTTATTGTCTTTCACGACACCTATCTAAAAATTAAGAATAAATTTATAAATAAACTTAAATATACATATATAAATTCCTGATTTAATAGAATTAATAATATTGTCCAGCGAAAATAATTTTATCAACAGACATGAAACTACACCTTTTTGAAAATAATGGATGGAGGCAAATAATAAATACAATATGTGTTGCCAACTTAACGAAAAATAATAATTAATTAATTAAAAATCACAATGTTATTAAATAATTACATTGTGATCGTTTCATCATCATCAGCCCATCTAAATCCACTGCTGGACATAGGCCTCCCTCAAAGACGCCCACCCGCTGCGATCTTGA
>DWCF01005693.1:0-13712 GCA_018230265.1 Delias oraia
GGGATGTCGTAAGAGGCGACTAAAGGACACTTCACCGGAGAGTGGGCAGCAGCGCCCTTTCGAGTACAGCAGATGTTCTTCTATCACCAACCCGCCTGCCAAGCGTGGTGATTAAGGCATAATAACCTCCCATTGCTAGGCTAGGCATAGGCTAGGCTAGGCCTATGTCCAGCAGTGGACTTGAATAGGCTTATGATGATGATGATGGTAATCTGTATTTTGAGAACTAAATAAAAATTTCTCCTAATATAATATAGGGAGTGTCGATTACAATTATTTACTATATTAAAATTATATTATAGCAACATACCCAATATATAAAGCAAAATATAATTATTATAGTATAAAAAGAATTAAATGTTTTGTAATAATCATAACATGTTGCGTGTTTACAATTTTAATTCATTATTTAGTAACTATATAAAAAGCTTGAGATTATATTAGAAAAATAAATTTCTGTCTGTATTAACTAACAAAAACAACATGCTATTATAAATTGTTTGCTAATTACCAGATTAAACATTATATAAAACTATTTTTTTTAAATAAAATCCGAATGTAAGACTACGTACCGTGAATTCTTCAAGCACATATCTTCGAGAGAGCTTTTTACAAAGTACAAAAGTGTGTCGTACAATAGCAATCCAGCTTTCTCTACTCTCTCTCATTAGTTTTGCTTCCAAAGGATGCTTTTATTTGATGCGTGAAATTACTAGTACTGGAATCATTGTTGTTTTAATAAAGTCTTTAAAATTTATATTTTAAACGTAGTTATATTTTGTATTACATAATAAAGGGCAACAAAATATACACTGGGTACTTTACTGTAATGTTTTATTTTTCTTTTTTTCTCTTACATTCAATACATAAATTATTTTTTGTTGTATGCTTTGTTTGATGATTCGTCCTTAGCACGGGTAGTATTATGGCCAGGAAGTCATTCACACCATATTTTAGCCTATAAGGATATTTCTTCTTCTTGCTTTATGAAATTTCATAAAAATGCTGTATTAATTATATAAATATTTCCAATTCACAAAAACCGTAAAGTAATATAAATGAGCCATATCTGAATTAAGAATTTTAAATCTGAGAAGTTCCAATTCTTTATTAAAGGATACTTAAGGGACATTCTGGGTTTCTGAGTCAAGTATTTGAACGGAAACCCATTGTTATAGCACGCCGAGACCATTCAAGCAACTGTAGGGTTTTTAACAATTGGAGAATACTCAAATAATTAAGACGTCTTAAGAGTAAAAAGAATTTAATTGCGGAAGTACAATTAGTCCCACAGAGACAGGGGTAATGAGTATTGATCAGACATCAATACAAGTACAGCTACTTTTAATTATTTTCTATAGAAAATACGCTATAGCGTATTAACATCTCTATTGTTCTGGTGCATAATTTAATATTTATTGTAAGTAATTCAATAATAATAACATATTATAATAAAAAATATATAATAAAAATATTAGAAATATAATCAATCCGGGGCAGGCTTCTCAGGAAGTTACATAAATAAAATCAAACAAAATCAATATTATATCACAAATACATTCGTATTTGACTTTTTGTATCGCTTTTTTATTGATAGTCATGTTTCATAACTTATATGTAAATGTTGTTGTTTATGTGTAAACCAACAAGAAAAACGGTAAGATTTTCTGAAAAGAGAAATTTTCTTAACGCTACGAGTAGATAGATTTATATTGAGCTATGTAGAATAAAGTGAAGAATTCTTAAAATGATGAGAGCTGAGTATGTCAGCCTCGCGGCGATTTGTACGATTGCACCGTAGTGCGGTAAGTTTTCGTTAGGTCACGGACGTGTCACTGTCGATATATGTATTCATAAAATTATGTTTTTAATTTAAACAACGTTTGCAGACTTGTGAAATTATATAGATATAAATATTAATGAACTCAGGTTTTTTTAAATATAAATTGGACATAAAGACAGACGTGTTGCTTGATGTAAAGAGCCACCGCTGTCCGCTCGTAGCCATCGTTCCTTAATTCAGGATTTGGTTGTGATGCTGGCTTTTTACGCCGCTTTAATGGTATAACTTAGCATGCCTTTTGTAAATAAACACCTTCAGCGAATCACAAGGGCTATTTGATGCTCGTATACTGTTCAGTTGCGATTAATTTAGGAGTTTTTATGAAAATGGAGGCAAACGAGTAGGAAGCTCGTCTAGGATAAGCAATCTTCCTCCCACGGACAAGTTCAGTCTTTGCCAGGCTGCGGGTGCGTTGCCAGCCTTTTAGTGATAGGTACGCTTTTAAGGTTCTCAAGTCGTATTCGTTTGTAAATACCAATGTTGTCTGCTGATTTCACAGAGTGGGATCACAAAATGCTTTAAAACCCCTCAGTGTGGAAACAAACATCGAGGTGAAACGTAGTTACGCATTAGACTATCCCCTTATTATTTGCACTAGTTAACAAAGCGTAGTTTCCTGTGTATGAAGGCTATGTATTATCTTTTTCCTCTATTATGGTATGCTAGAACACAAAATATGATTTTAAAAATAGCAAACCAAGAGAAAACGATTCTAATGTGTTTTAAGGAAACTTTAAAAGCAAAGTGATGAAGGCTCTACCCGAATTCGAATTAGCAAGCTCACCTCCATACATATTCAGCATGAAGAAGCGACGCAGTGCGCAAAACTTTTGGCACTCTCGCTTGCATACAAAAAATGAAAGTGGCTTTACGACGGATTAAATAATATTATCCCCTTTCTTAACATTTCCTATATAATCTAATGTTCAAACATTTCAATTGTCTATAGAGTCTCACTCGCAATTTCTCTTTTTTTATTTATATATTTATCATCATCATCATCATCATTTCAGCCGTAAGACCTCTACTGCTGGACATAGGCCTCCCCATATATATTATATTATATATGATTAAATAATGCTTAATATATGTACAATTAAATTGTTTTATAAATATTTTCTAGTCTTTTTGATAATCTTTTAATTGATTTTAATGTCTCCAAAAAAGATAAATATTGTTTCAACAAAATTTAGATAGCAAGTATAGTTATTTCTTAACTAAACTTACCACTAACAAAATTATTAAAACTATAATCCTATCATTAACAAGTTTTTTGATAAATTCATTACGTAAGTACTGAACCAAAAACTTACGAAATAGTAGAGCAAATATCTGATAAAGTTTTTAGTTATTTATTTGGTGCACATATCTATAGAAATCTACGCACTGAAATCGTTAATGGTAAAAGTTGTACGGCTTTGAAATGAAACAGATTTCCAACACCTGCATAAGTTATTAAACTTATGTCAATAACAATTAAGCAATTAACTGGATGGAAAAATGTTATTACTAAAACTCGAGCTATATAACTTGAGAATAAATCATAGGTTTTCTTTGTTTATTGTCAAGCGAAAATACAATAATTGGCATTTCATTAGCCGTAATGTATTATATAAGAACTATATTAAAATTATAAACAGTCTTGACTTTTACTACAAAACTTATTATTAAAGGAAGCTTATGTGTTTTTCCTTTATTTTGTCTTCACATTTGATTTTTTTTCTAGTACAATATATTTAATAATTTGATATCATAACGTGTTTTGACAAATCGAACGAGTATTTAGATAAAACTGTGATTCTATTAATTTCTGTAAATAAATAAACGTTTAATATTTACACATGTAAATTTAATTAAAATAGAACTTAATTAATTACAGAGCCGAGCATTCAAATACACTAAATATTTCAATGCAAATTCTTAAAATTAATGCATGAATTAATCAATAAAATATTTATTAGTAACATAGCGATATGGAATTCGCTTACTTTAAATCTCTTAAATTTAAATATATGGCTTGAATGACTCATTTCACTAGTGTGCTTACAATTATCCTTATGAAATGAAATGATATATTTTTATTCAACATAAGTACAAAACTGGAGCTCGTTGAACGTCAATATCAGTCTACCACCGGTTCCAAGCTAAGCCCACCGAGAAGAACTGGTGAAATAAACTCAGTCGGTGTAATTTTTTGCATTTTTTTAGATTAGCTTTAGTGGATAATAGATTATAAAAACGTAACTATGAAACTTATAATATTATTTTGGTAAAGCACACGCGGTACTGCAAGGGCTAGGCATGTCCATGGGCGGAGCCGTGTAACCTAGGTAAGCCGCCTGCTTGTTTGCTAACGGTTACAAAAAAAAATTGTTTTGCAAATTAAGTATACGATAAACTAAGGTTTAAATTAAAGTAAACTCACTTAAGGTAATTAAACTGGAAGCCAAATCAAAATATAACTCACTCGGACTGTGCTCTAAAAATATAGCGTTATTTAAAATATACACAAATATAAATCACATTTATTACAAATAAATTTAGTACACTACTTTATATATAAGGTTTTTAAAAAAGCATTCTTTTTATTTATTTTTTATTATTAAAAAAGATTTGATGTCTATTTAAAAGTTGGCATATATTTTAAATGTATTCCAAAACTGTTCATATCGCGCGACCTTTACTGAATGCATGTATTTAAATCTGGTAAATTGCATTTTAGAATTAAATTAAAATCTTTTGATATCACGAGCAATGTTATTACTCTTGACCTACTTTAATTATTTTCCTAACACGTTTTAATTTTACTACTGACGTAAATACTCGTAGCACTTAGCTAGCGGCGTAGCAAAACTCTGTATAACTACTAATTATATTATTATAGAATGCTTAGCTTTTAATAGTTTTAGGTTAAGACTTACCTTTCATCATGATAAATATATAAAAATTCCCGTCTAAATGAAACACATGTTCATAGCACCCACTCACTCCACTTTAGATAAAAAATTAAACGTTTTTAATTAATATTGCCAATAATGTTCCTGCAATACCACCGTAGTGCCTAAGAAACGGAACTTACGTAAGTTTAGCATGCGTTCGCGCTTGCAAGGTTCGCGACCAACTTTCGTGACGCTCTACGTCACTCTGAAACCTTGCTACGGGCTACAATCCGCGCATGCCTCTCGCAGCGTAAACCAAACTAACACTGTCTTAGACCTTTAGCTTTTATTGTTGTTTCATCTAAACAAAAAGGCAGTGTGATGTCTTACAAATATAATGCATTTTTAAATGAATTTGTATCAATGAAGATGAATTTAGCTTTCGATCGAAATTTTATTATTCATGATCAGTTAATTTTAAGTTAAAGGGTCCTAGTGGGTTCTACATTTTACCCTTTGAAGGTGATTTAATTAATTAATAGTTTCAAACATGAATGTTTCAGAAGTTCCTTTATTTGTCATTCATTATCCAATTTGACCTTTTCTTTATTGTTTTGAAAAGGACAATATGATTGAGGAAATAATAAAAAAATTGAATTGGTTATTTTTTTAATCCTAATTTAATGATAAAATATAACTTGATTATTAAATAGAAAATAGATATTTTATATACACGGCGATTACATTAGAGAAAAAAATATCTTCTTATGAATCGTTAAGCATATTCACAGTGTGTAAAATAGATTAGAAGCTATAATGTGTCCGTTTTAATACAGACATTTTAGACACGTGAATGACTCGTCGTTTTAAGGATTAAAAATGCATGTCTCTTAAAATAGATTCCAATTGGATTTTGTTATCTAACATCATTTTATTTAGATTGCGTTCGCGAGGTACATACGTGATCAGAATTGAAACATGGTGAGCCCAAGTTTTTGCACGTAATGATGTCACGATCAAACTAAATGTCTATGTAAACACGCCGCTTACACCCTTGGCTGCTGCTTTTCCGATTGTGTTACCGATCGAGCTTTGTTTAACCTGAGGCCTTTCTTAATTAACAAAATTTTACAGAAACAGTTAAAAGTACTTCGATTTTCTTTTTCACCTCTTTAAGTTTTCAAGATAATATGTATAAGCTCATATACCTTCTATAATTTTTAAATAAATAATCTTGTAGAGTTTTTTATGGTAACGCGGATAATGGAGCAGGGGATCTTCTATGTGGTAAAAGAAAAACGCCGCCCATGGACAACCATGCTACAGTCCACGCATTGGTTGTGTTACCAATTTTTTATGCCAGTTGAGCGGCATTTTTAAGTGCCTCCGATATCCTCTCTCACTCCGCGAAAAATAGTGGATGCATAGTTTCTAGTACAACTACCATTTCACGTTGAGTATTCTGTGAGCCTGTGGTATTACTTCAGACGAGCTGGCCTAATTAGTGCCTTCGCATATGTTTCAGAAAAACTGACCTCACATACAATATTTAAAATTGTTATCGTATAAAAATAGTGGCGTAAACGGGCAGGCAATCAGCTATTTTTCTCATCAAATGAAGCGGGGCGTCGCCGGTAATTCTGAAAATAGTTATAATCAATACCAGCTTTAGCATTCAACCTCTGCGATCTTAGCTCCAATATATATGAAACAACCGTTACATTTTTAAAGTAATCTCACCATCTTACCAAAGCAAGCCAAAACGTGGTTTCTTTTTATATAATCAAAGTTAGTTACACTTGTATAATTTATGTGTTAATATAAAGTATATTATTCTGCTGAAGGAGTCTAGTAAGACAACTAAATCAGTAATAATTAATTACTCTCTCACAATCCCCAAGTAAGGGAATCAGCACTGATAAGTTCCAATCGCGATGGTTAGACATAATATGTCAATTGTTCCCGCAAAAAGCTCTAAGGCGGCGGTCGAGTGACCTAATTAATGAGGGCAGGCCCTGGGGGCAGATTCATCCTCACATAAAACCTTGCTCTGTCCGTGACATATGCTCCGTGGCTGACCGCTACCATCTTTGCCGAAAAAATTTTTCTTAATCAAAGGTCACCAATAAATTTTCACTCAATAATTTTAGTATATTTTAGAATTTTTAATAATTAGTATTATTAGTTAAAGTCTTTTGCACTTATCCATTAAAAACTTTTGTTATATAACATGCACTATGAAGACGTAAAATAAGACGTCAATATTTGAATAAAAAATCGTGATATTCAAACCATAACTATAACAAACATTTTATATAATTATCAGTCGGGTATAGATTCAAAATTAATATATTCCATGACGCATATAGTGAAAAACATAAAGAAATGTCTTTTTGCATGTGACATTGTTAATATTCACCGCCAAAGGTCAGAATAACAGTCGGAACTTTACGAATTTCAATAGGGTTTACGGTTTGTAGAGGCACAAAGGATAATACGACCAACGTGGTATATAAACATATTATACAGGGAAAACATAAGCTTACGTGAATTTGAATATACTATACAAAGATTTCAGCCCGTAATGAAATGATCGGCTGGGCTTATTCACAAGGTACACGGGATCTGCGGTAGCTTTTCATAGATTAGGGTGTACAGATGTCTTTTCCGATTGAAATTCAATCTTTATTATCATTACAATCTTAAGAATCGAAATGAGCTATTGTGTTCTTGACTGGATTTTTCACTTAGATTTAGGAAAATAAAACTATTGTAACCGTCAACAACCACATTCAAACACTTGTTTTTAATCATTTATAAAATATTAGTCCTCAACATTACTGAACAAAACTAAAATAAAATGGCCCAGTCATACAGAATTTATATGCGTAGATACATTATATCTTAATAAATAATTTTTAAGTCTTAACTGATTTAAAACAATTGATAATTGTTTTTGCAAAGAAACTCAACGACTAAAAGAATATTCAGTAACAATATAGGCAATAAAATGCGCCGTATGCTTTTAAAGACTTCAAAAGCAGTGTGCGTAACTAAAAATAGGGATCGTCTATCTTATTCATCCCATGTTCCATGTTATTGTAGTGTCCCGTGAATATTTTTGTTAAAATGCAATAAAATATTTTTATTTACGTATATTTCAATTTGAGTGCTGTATTGTCGGTCGTTTTCCATGACAATCGCGAAGCTCATTGAAATGCAGCGAGTCCATGCGAACACTCCTCCTGCTGCATCTATGAAATTTCCAAGCCCATATTCTTTACATGGTTGGATACCTGTATTTAATTTCTTTGGATGTTTTTTTTATTCTATAGCGAGCAACAGAGAACCTGCTCTCCTCTATGGTAAGAGAAAACCGTCGCCCATGAACAACCGCGCCACAGTCTGCGCATTGGTTGTGTTGCCGATTTTTATGCGGAATTTTTAAAAGCCTCCGATATCCTCACTCACTCTGAGAAACGCAGTACAAGTACCGTTTCACGCTAAGTATTCTGTGAATAAATTATAAATAAAATTATAACTATCCGGATTGGGAATCCAATACCTCTCACTTCATGGTACAATTTTAAAACCACTTATTAAAGTAAAAAAGTAATACAAATTTTAAACTAAAATAATATTTGATAAGTATGTTAAAAATTCTATAATTTCCAAGTTCATGTGTTTCTAATTATTCTAAGGTAGGTAGGTGATTTCTCTACATCAAGCAGATGCATGTATATTCATATGCAAACAGACACACACTGACATACAATTCCATGCATTCGAAAACACGCTTCCTCACACACATATAACGCTTTTGTATAACTTACCTTTATTGAATCCATAAATCCGAAGTTGGGAGGAGGGAGCCTGCAGATTCTGTCATACAGGCTTCGAGTCTAGTACAGACTCCAGATCTCTCAAAGGTCAAGACATGTTATTGAGAAATTTGTTAATTATGTATATAAAATTTATTTTAATTTTAATTTAATTATGAATTGTAGCTTTGTGAGAGAAAAATAAATGACTGACTTTGATTTATTATTAGGTATATAATTAAGTTAGTATTTTAATTTAATAACAACTAGCAGCCTCGTCAATTGGAGCTTCGAACATTCATTTAAAAAATAATTTTGTCCTTAAATATTCTGTTTCAACATGCTTTCGGACTTAATTAAATTATTCAAATTGACTCTTATAATTTAAGGTAGGCTCAAACACGGTTAATGATCAAGATAATTACGAAACATAATAAATACTCTATAACATAATAAAAAATTTAAATCAAATGAATTTATTTCACAAAAAAGCTATTAATTGTTTACGAAACGCTCAGATCCGAGAAGAATAGGCAAGAAACTTAACAGGTTTTCATTTTTTTATTGATATTTATATTACCGTTATAAAATATAACCACTACTCATACACATACATATTTTCTAAATTGAAAATTTTTCATGCGGCTAACAAATGAAGAGTTATTATAAAATGCGAACATCACGGGTTTGCTATGAGCATATTTTTTATAATTTAGTGTGGCATCCGGCCGGCATGCCAACTAAACTTGCTGACTGGCAAAGACCTTATTATTCATTGCAACGGCGGTGGCTAACTGATAATAAAACTTTGCTGCTCGTCAATTTAAATGCAAGTAATTTACTTCATCTCTGTAGCGCGGCTGGTAATTCACTGGTTTCCTCGATACTTGAACAGTTAAGAACTATAATTTGATGTTGGCATTATCCAGAGACAGTGAAAAAAGTTGGCAATACAACGGTGTCAACTGTCAATGCATCCATCAGTTGTGCGGTAAATCCAATGCTCTTGAGGCAGATAACTGTCATCATTTAACATTGACGTATTAAATCTAGTGATACTTTTATTTAAGTTTATTATGTAGAAATTGAAAGATGGTTATAAATAGAAACATATTTTAAGCTGATGCATGTCAAAGTAATTTATTAAATAAAGTATCTACCATTTATAAGATATAAGATTGTATTGCTTTGCAAGTAATTGAGAGTGTTTTATACAAAAAATTCCACGTGAGATATTATTTAAACGAGGTATATTTGGAATGTCTAATAAATTGGCACGAATTTTCGTAGAGCTGGTTAGAGCGTGACATACTGTCGCGGTCGGAGCACTTAAACGTAATCATACGCTATTAGGGGATGATGAATAAAAACGAGAGGAAAATTATCATTTTTGTGTGATAAGAGCTTTATTACGATCTAAATATCGTCGTCTATTATGTAGATTGGTAGATTGTAGCAGCTAGGATTTATACCGCAATATTAATTTGGAGGCGAAGCTTAGTTCTTTAATGTTTACTTTTATATATGATTGATTAAACTAATGTTCTCAATTTGAGATTTTTCAGCCTTATTCTATAAATAGTAGAAGTAACTCTTTAAATATTATGACAGACTTGAGTACGCATTCTCTTAAGTGATTATGCAATTTTATGAATAACGATATATTTGATCACTGTATAACTAAGATGGTTTAGCACGGACTGGATTTTAATTAATAATAATAAAACTTAATTAGTATTAAATTAATTAATAATAAAACTTTTCTAACCAATCTGATAAAAGTGATCTGTATAAAGTTATTTATACTGGGTAATATGATAAATATTTATCATCATCATCATCATTTCAGCCGTAAGACGTCGACTGCTGGACATAGGTCTCTCCCTTGGACTTCCATGAATACCTGTCGGAGGCGACCTGCATCCAGCGTCTTCCGGTGACCTTTATAAGTTCGTCTGTCCACCTTGTTAGTGGACGTCCCGCGCTGCGTTTGCCGGTAATAATATTATAAATATAAGTATTATAATATATATATAAATAAATATTTATATTTTAAAAATATTATGGTACGCCTAAACAACAACAAAAAAAATATTGAAAATCCGGAGTTTTTAATATTTGTGGGTGTTGGTGGGTTTTGGGTCTAATGGTTAATGCGTTGTGATCAGGATCAGACACACATTACCATTTTGATTACATTTAGTCCACCATATTTATATGACAGATATATAACAATCTTATTTTTGTTTAGCAATTAAAGTGATATGAAAGTAACAAGAAAATAATAAAGAAATGCAAGAATACTAAATGCAATAAATAAATAAAATATTACACAACAATCTCTCGAATAAAACCTATTTTAAGTGAATACACTAAAAGGAGAGTTTTATGAGTGCTGTAAAATCGGTTGCTCGTAAAAGGAAAATGTGCGATATTTTAACTGGGAGTCATTAACATGACACATTAACCGGTGGCGTGCTACGGCACAACGGAGGCTGCATTGGTCCGTGCCAACTAGCGAATTAACGGCTCTTTGCTCATTCATTAATTTACTGCCTAAACTTTAACCCGCTTTTACTACCGGGTCACCTCGTATTCTGTTAAACTTGATAGTCGATCTCACTCCCAAACTCATCGCGTTCTCTTATTTAGTTGAATTGCACTTTATTGATTTGTGTGTATCACAGAATACTCAGCGTGAATTGGTACATCTACTTGAAACGGTATTTCTACTTTGTCGCTGAGGGAGTGAAGATATTAGTGGCTCTTAAAAATGCCGCTTAAAAGCGTAAAAAGTCGACAACATACCCAATGCGCGGATTATTGCGCGGTTGTCCATGGGTGGTGGTTCTTCCCTGGCTCTGTTCTCCACTAAACGATAAAAGAGTAAAATAAAAAAAATGTATATGACCTATAAATGTATGGACCTATAAATGTATGGACCTCATCTAAATAAAATCAAAATTAAAATAACCATATAGTCGTACTATACAATAATATTACATTGGTTTAATACCAAATTAAAAGTTTTATGTATGTATGTTAAATAAAAATAAAATATATTCATTGGAAACTATAATATTTTAAATTTTGGGAAAGCCATGCTGAAGCATATATTGACGCACTAATTGGGCCGGCTCGTCCAAAGTGATACCACGGGCTCACAGAATACTCAGTGTGAAACGGTAATTGTACTGTGTTTCGCAGAGTGAATGAGGATATCGGAGGCCCTTAAAAAATGCCGCTTAAGTGGTGTAAAAAGTTGGCAAGACAACCAGTGCGCGGACTGTGGCGCGGTTGTTGTTGGGCGGCGGTGTTCTCTTATCATATAGAAGATCCAACTGCTCCGTTGTCAGCTATACCATAAAATATTTATATATATTTATAAACAACAAAAAATTATTATAGAGCAATGGTAAATTATAATTGACATATAATTGTTCAGCAAGTCAGCTGAAGAGCCAAACGTTGTTTTTTAAATTCGTGATTTCTTTCGAATGAAATCCAATCGCAGAATTCAAAAAGTTAAATAAAGCTATAGAATCAGTCTTAAATATGAAGTAATTTTTTTTAAGTTCAGGTTTAATAACAAGGCACAAATAAATAGCTTTTACAGAGACGGAATTTTAACTAGTTTTTTTTTTCGATAAAAAACATTTATTGTGACGTAACTATATTAGTCAGACATAAGCTATTAACAATTATAATAATCGCAGCGTTGGCGATCTAAGGAACCTTTAAATGATTTTTTTTTTACATCTTAGGTTATATTGTGGATGTAGTAGCACTAATTCCAAACTATTAAAAAAATACAATATTGTCTATGTTTACTGGAGACAGAGGAGCTCCCAAGCGTGAAATAATTGTTTAAATCCATCTGGTAGTTTAGGAGTCTACCTTCAAATGGTTTGCACTCATCTGTTGGAAATGTATTAAAATCTAAACAATTACAAGTTTTAGTTCGTGTTGCATTCTGTTAAATAAAAACATTCCTTTTTATCAGGAAATAAATAGCAACCAATGCAGAATCCAGATCGCTATCATTAGAGTTTTTACAATGCGGTTTAAAAAGTCCAGTACTCAGAGAGGAGCCGCAGATAAATTCTAGTCCGATCGTATCTGGGAGAGCAATTAAGATAAGCGAACATTGTGCTGTCACGGCTCTCCGTACGTTTAGCGGACGTTCTCGATTTATGCGCGCTACGTATTCGAGACCAGCGTTTACTATTGCACTAGTCTATTTCATAATTAATTTGTTAATTACTATATGCCTTAATATAACAAGTAGATAAGCTACCGCAGCGAATGTAACTTGAGCTTAATTGCATGGCCTATAAGATTAATTCAATCCATATATTTTTTTATTATGTAGAGGATATGCGGGTCTTCTGATGAAATATAATAATCATCGTTGCTGTCGCAGAAGAGTTACGCAATATTTTAAAGTCAAAGTCAAATATGTTTATTCAATTATGGCTTCAATGAAGCTCCTATGAGCGTACCACCGATTCAGAAGTAAATTAGCAGAAAAGAATCGACAAGAAACTCTGCTATATGTTTTTCAAATTCAAATTTATAAGAATTAGTATTTAGGTCTAGTAATACAATGGTTGTTAAGTTGAGTTGCGGGTGTAGGAATTTGATTCCAGATATCTTTGCTCAGTTACCGCTTTTGGAAGTTTTTTAAAAAATTGTACTTTGGTTGTGTTATCGGATTTTTACGCCACATAAGTGGTATAACTTAGTGGGCCTCTGCTATCCCCATTCTTGCACTGCAATCGTATCCCTATAAGAGCGACGTGCTTCAGGATGGCTATTCCACGGGTAAGACAGCGTTACTCGTCAAGCCAATTTTATGCCCTTCTAAAGATAGAATAAATTTACAAATCTAATTATAAATTCTATTGAATCCGGTACCCATGACGTCATTGTAGCTATAAGACCGCTTGGACACGATGCTTTTCAAAATATCAGGTCCTAGCTTATGAGATATCCAAAATAATTCAAGTGTTATGTTTATGAATAAAATATTCCAGACTGTTACTTCCATATCATCTAAGTCTAAGTAAGTCATTTCATCATCAGCCCATCTTAATCCACTGCTGGACATAGGCCTCCCCCAAAGACGCCCACCCGCTGCGATCTTGAGCGATGTGGATCCAGCGGTTG
>DWCF01005694.1:0-13708 GCA_018230265.1 Delias oraia
AAAGTATTTTAAATTAGATTAAAAAATGATTAAGTACATGGTGCTTAGTAATAGAAGGTATTGTTCCGTGAGTGCGACGAACTTCCATATTGCAATTTTCCTGATTAGTAAAGCGTTTTTATTGCCTAATTAAATTTAAAACAAGTTTGGAGATCTCTGTTGCTTTGTTAATTAAAACATAGCGCGTCATTATATTTTACAATATTATACTAATTATGAACACGGCTGCGTTCAACTTGGCGTCATAAAACTGTTTAATATTCATCCATAAAAATCCGTTTTCAACAGAAAATGAGGTTATCAATTGGATGTGTTAATAAAAAATATATATTACCTTAGTTTCTCTCTACATATCACTACCAGTGAAAGTGCTGTCAAACTTTTTAGCTCGCAATATAGTATGTATACCATTAGGTGGTATTTTTAATGTAGTCAATGTAAGGAAATTGTTTATTTGTTCTAAAGTATTATTTTTATTATTTACTTATACGTCTTATGATCGTCTTTATGTATTTTGTATTTGTATACATAGTTTTAGTATCAATATTATGTTATATAATCAAAGGTAAAAAATTCGTACATTGGATTCTGATAAATTACTATAAATATAAGACGCTATTTTTTAAAATTTAACAACTTTCCAATCCGAATATTTTATATCTGTTTTCACACTGACACCTTGATTTTTGTATATCGTACTCATGAAAAAAAATATCTTCCAATGTTAATTTATTGTATGTTATTGACGAAAATGTTGTTTATGCGGCCTTCGCCTTTTGCGATATCTTAATTGCAATATTAAAAAGACATTTACAATGTACTTATTTAGTCAATATTTTCAGCGTGATTGTCAGTTTAAAGTTTAAGGTAAATTTGACCTACTTTCCTCACTTTCTCGTGCATTAATACATTATACTATGACCTTCAACAGACACCTACTTGCGGGATAATTTCGTAATATTTAAATTTTTAACGCGGGCCAAAATTCGTACACGAATTCGATTCTCATGGAACCTGGCGTGTTGTAAACTTTCAGTTTTAACTACCCGAAATAATACGCAATTAAGGAATCCTGTGTTAGGAAAAGAACGACAAAGCGGCCACGATCAACGAAACTGAAGGAAATCTACTGTTCTGAAGCCAAAAACCGCTTTACGCCGATATTATTTTTGTTAATGCGATTATATTATAAAAAAATAATCATTTTTAGCTTTACAGTAGATTAAATATCTATTATTTTAAAGATATTTCACTGCAGTGCGTAATAAATTGATTTAGTCGCTTCTTATCTATTCAAAAATCATAATTACTTTATTTTATAACCCCTATTCTAATGAAACAAAACACCGGCTCTCCAAGTGACTTATTAAATAAAAGTTGGCCTCACTGAGTTGAAATATTCACTGACCACGAAGTTATATTTATTTTAATTTAAACGGCAATGCGCCAACCAGAGATTATTTTTTAAATGTAAAAATCTGAACGACTCCAATTAAAATTAATCTAAGCTTTTTAGAGTACTTTTTCATAACGACGCTTATTCCATACTTGTTATTGTACTTATAATTTTATTTAGGGATATTTAATACGAATGTTAACATTGACTTTTTACTATGTGGAAAATATAATGTAACTTTCTCAAAAGACTGGTAACGTAGCGGAGATCTTTGAGGCACTGTGGGCGTTCCTATTAATATAATATTAGATTCTTAGAAAACAGCAATCAAGTGTGTTGCGTGTTTTTGCTTACTAAAGAATGGTTCACATTTAAAAGGCGCAACAAACAACTACAATGTTGAGATTGAAGCTCGCGGCCTCATTCCCTTGAAATGAAGTAGGCGCTCATTGCGGCCGACGTAAAAGCTTCTTTTGATGTTTCTCTTAAAAATAATATTTCGTAATGCAACCTGGAAAAATGATAATAATTTTCTAGACAAAGATTCAAACTGTAAATTTACGCTACCGTAAATACCTTCTCTTATTTTATTACGAACTGGTTTAATATTTATAAAGATATATTTTAAATATGTAACAAATTTGTTTTTTTATTCTTCACTTTTTAAATATACGTAGAAAAATAGATACCCTTATGTCGATAATCGCTTTCCTCATACATCTGGGAGTATTCTATTGTTTTTTGAAAATCTAATTTCGTGAGGTGATTCTGCAACAAATTTATAAATCCAAAATTAAAGAAATCAATTGACACAAAACCATGTTTCATACTCTACTGTCTGGTTTACGATCAATACAATTCCCTCGCCTAGAGTTGGTAGTGTTTTTTGAAGTACATTCTTTTGTGTCTCGGGGAAGATTAGAACTAACGTCTACTACTGACAAAGAGCCTTATTATCGGCGCTTTTCATTTACAATGCGGATAGTCGCAGATTATCCTGCGGCTGAAACTCTTCAGTCGCCTGTTTCACAGAAAAACTTTTTATAGACTTCTTGTTGTAAATAATTTAAAATACAGATTGATGATAAAATCGTTGGTGTTATTGTTTGGATATTCTACAGTACTTTTTTTCTAAAGTTTAGGTTTTGTTGAGGTAGATGTTATTCTATCTAGTAACGTTGTATTTGGCTTTTAATGAAAAGTCAGAAAATTGCATTTCACATCTCCTTACATTAGCTTGTTGTGTATCGCGTTGATAGACATTGTGTCAATAAATTGGTGTCCCAGTTTCGTAATCGAAGAAAACATCTAGTTTGTTAGATAAAGGACACGAATGGTGTGTGGGCGGAGTCAAAAAATCGGGGCCTATTCGCGGACAGCGCGTACACGAAAATATATCAAGACTTTATATAATATTTACTCTTGTCAAGCTTCTAAAAAAAAATGGTTTAGAACTAAACCGCCAAACAAATAAATGCTTACTGTAACTATTTCATAAGTATTCCTTTTATATAAGGTTTCCATATCATAATCGAAATACGGTTATTTTTAATCAAATTATGCGTTTTATTGGCAATTAATCATTCGGCATGAACTATGCCACTATGTGATTGATCATTGGAAATAGAATTGATTTATTATATTCGTTTAAGTTTCTACACAAGACAATATAAAAAGGTTGATATGTAAAAAAACTGTTCACAAATTTTAAATGATTCTCTCCAAGCGGTTATTCAAAACCGTTTTGAGCTATTGTCTTTTGGAATTAATGTTTTATTCTGAATAACCACACAATGGATATTGGGAAAGTAAATACACTAGCATGAGTCTGCATTTGTATGGAATACTAATTGTGGTCTCGCAGAGTACTAGGTGCTAGATGTAAGCAAGTGAATATTCAGAGTTATACATATTTTCCTTAACAATGTGTCACCAAAAACCCGACTGTCGAGAAGGATCGTTAATTTTCAATCACCTCCAGCTATATCCTTGAATGCGAGAATATTAACTAACGTAGTAACATAAATAACGATTTACGCATGTCATTAATTTATCGTCGGATTAACATGATTATCCACCAGTAATTTGATCAGCTTATTGGTGTTTAACGAAAGTCGTTAATTTTTAGTGGCCGGTCGTAAACTTACAACGGCGAGCAGAAGGACACAGAATGGTATGGGTGGGCCTCTAATGAAGTCTCAGACACTGCCTCGGTCTATGGGCAGATCGTCGTCACAACCTAACAGCTCAAATGGTGGCTACAGTAGATATCCTATGAAGCCGACTTCAACACCGCCAGCTGTCAAACGACAGTTATCGGTAAGTATGTAATTTTTTATAGGTGAAAAACCAAAAAGAAAACGTTAAATGAAAATTAAAAATAGATATGTGATAAAATGTTACTGCTAGCAACCTTTTGTTTTGCGATACTTTGATAATGACGATAAATAATATAGCTATCCTCGTAGCTAAGTGGTATTAAAAAAAGTCTACCATGAAGCGAGATGTGTCAGGTTTGAATCTCGGTCCGGAGAATTATAATTTAATTTATTTGGCTACGTCTTGACAGTGGCCGGGCGAGTGTCTAAATACTGTCGCACCCGTGGGTGAGTCAAGTTGAAGCATATGCTGACGCACTAATTGGGCCGGCTCGTCCGAAGTGATACCAAGGGCTCACAGAATATTCAACATGAAATTGTAGTCGTACTTGAAACGGTTCTACTGTGTTTCGCTGAGTGAGGATATCGAAGACACCACCAAAAACAAAATGCGCGGACGGTGACGCGGTTGTCAATGGGCGGTGTTGTTCTCTTACCATATAGGAGATCCGCCTGCTTTGTTGTCCGCTATACCATAAAAAAACTAGATAACTAGTTTATAGTTTATATCAACAACATTATTTATCTGGATTAAAAAGATACCTTGTAAAAAGTTTAAGGTCAACTAAATATGGTCACAACCTGCAGGTGATCTAGGCAGTTAATAGCTTAACCTTTTATGGATACCCAGCTAATTCCAAGAAGCTATTTCCAGCATACAATAAGCGGTGTTTTTTGTTATATTAATTTGGTGTATAGTTCTTATTATCAATAATTATAAACTCTTAAATGTTTTAGTACATATATATAGAAGTGTATATATATATATATAAATTTTTGTACATAAATAATATTAAGTGAGTTTTTAAACAGCAGAATAACGGAATATGTATCGCAATACTGTAAAATTTCGTTCGGTAAGACGGTGCCTTTTTTTACAAACTAACAGTTTATTATGCTTCGTGATTTTTTTTACAAGGTAAAAGTGAAAAATAGAAGTTCAATCGCCTTATGAACGATTCTGACCGCGTTTCCTAATATGAATCTGAAAAGCGTTATTTGGACCAATTATGTCGCCTTTTTTTGTTTGAACATTGACGTGATCACAGTAGATAGGTACTTAAAAATAAATAAAGCATGCCACTGCCGCATCTTTCTTACCATGATTTACACTCATAAGCATCGCAATGTATAGGGTCTTTCAAATAGAGCGGGTCGATGTTAATCATCTGTGGCAACTATTTTGTTTTGGCTGCATCTGTCAAATCTGTTTTCTTATTCAATCACTGATGCCAAGTTACCATGGCATGTTGTACGGTAGAGCAGCATGTGCAAATGATAAAACTTTATTATTTATTTGTTCATTGCGCAACCATGAAATGCGCCCATTTTACGGCAGATGCGGTTGCCCTTCAAAGTCTACTCTCCAACGATTGGTGAGCAAATTTGAGACAACGCCGTGTGTTCGCTTAATGGAACTTCGACTTTCAACAAGGATGTGAAAGACCCTATATACGAATAACTAGTTAAATGTGTAACTTCAAACTGTCACGCTAAGATCATCATTCATTAACCCATCATATCACGCTCATGATCAGGGCGCGTATCAGGTACCATCGAATGGGTCGCCAGTTAGAAGAGCAGTCAGCAGTGGCTCACAACGAGGCACGCCTACCAGGAGCAGGACACCGCAATCGGCGCTCTCCATTCGGGGTGTCGATCCGAAGTTGGTCCAACTAATTCTGGATGAAATTGTGGAAGGCGGACCCAAGGTGCATTGGGATGACATCGCTGGGCAGGATGTAAGTTACCGTTTCATTTGTAGAAATTTTTTTGAGAGCCTCCTTTCTTAATGGTTTTAAAAGTATCTTGTAGCGAGAGGTATCGGGTTAGAATCCCGGTCCGGATAATTATAATTTAGTTTATAATTTGTTCGGTCTCAGGAAGGACAAATACAAATATGGTATTCAAGTTTATAAAAATATCTTACTAATTCGATTATGACCGTTGTACATTTTCATTATTATTTGTTTATTGTTATTGTGAATTGCTTTATTCCAGGCTGCAAAGCAGGCATTACAAGAAATGGTGGTTCTACCTTCGTTAAGGCCAGAACTGTTCACAGGGCTGCGTTCACCTGCCAAAGGGCTGTTATTATTCGGGCCACCTGGGAATGGTAATGAAACCATATATAATAATGATATATTTTTTTCTTTCTGTACCTAATTTAAAAATACCTTTTTGTATCACCTTCGTTTACACTATTATTGATAATATGAATTACCTCCTAAAAGTTCTCGCCCTACTTTGATCCTAGTTGATCGTAAAATTTATCTGTCTATGACATTGGCGCCTCATAATACATGTTAGGACAATCACCAAGAAACTATTCCTATTTATTATATTATATCAAAGTACGTGTTTAATAATCTAATATATAAAATTCTCGTGTCACATGGTTAGTTAGGTACCATACTCTTCCGAATCAGCTTGACAGATTTAATGAAATTTTGTATGATATATTTTTGTATTGTAAAATGAGTACTACGGCTATTATCTATTTTTAACCCCCTGAGTAATAAAGGTTAACAATCATTACATTTTTTATCTCTATTTTTTTATCATTGGGTATGCAAAAATACATATGATCCTAATTTTTTTCCTTTTACAACCTTCCTTATTTGTTAATAGGCATATTAGTCATTAATAATATATCTGGCAAAACAACGTTCGACGATGTAAGCTAATAACATATGAAATAATAATTATGTCCACGCGTCGCAAGTTTTTGAATTGTCTCCAAAAATATTTCAGGTAAGACCTTATTAGCTCGGTGCGTGGCGGCTGAATGTTCGGCCACGTTTTTCTCAATATCGGCTGCGACGCTCACGAGCAAATACGTGGGTGACGGAGAGAAGATGGTACGAGCGCTCTTTCAAGTCGCCAGAGAGCTGCAGGTGAGGAGGAGGTTCCTGTAGTACTTATGTAGTTGGATTAAAATATTTTTTTTACGAAAGGTAGTAAATTTCAATAGCATAGTTTTTATTTTATTGTATAGCGGACAACGTAGCAGGTGGGTTTCCTATATGGTAAAAGAACACCGCCGCCCATGCACAACCGCGCCACAGTTCGGGCAGGGTTGTGTTGCCGGCTTCTTACGCCACTTAAGCGTAATTTTTAATGGCCTCCGATATCCTCACTCACTTAGCCTAACTCAGTACCAGTATCGTTTCACGTTGAGTATTCTGTGAGCCCGTGATATCACTTGGGACGAGATGGCCCAATCAGTGGCGTCCGCATATGCTTCAACATGGCTCTGCCACGGGTGTGACAGTATTAAGACACACGAAATTTTATTGGTAAAATACTAATAATTTTTCTATAAAGGTAAGCCGTGGGTGCTTCTATGCCTTGTAAGCATATATAATATTTGAATTTTATAAAATACCTTGAAATTTTCCCGTTAAAACGGCTTAAAAGCCGACAACACAGATAAAAGCGCATACACAGATACACGCGAAACACAGATAAAGCGACAACACATATGAGAATGGTAATGATTAACTGGAATTTCTCATTATCAGCCTGCAATTATATTCGTGGATGAAGTTGACTCACTACTATGTGAGCGGTCTTCGGGCGAGCATGAAGCGTCGCGGCGGCTGAAGACAGAATTCTTGGTTGAGTTCGACGGATTACCTGCGGCCGGTGCCGACAGATTGATCGTCATGGCTGCCACTAACCGACCGCAAGAGTTGGACGAGGCAGCTTTAAGGTACACATGAAAGCATAGTAGTATAATCATATTTTTCGTCTAGAAGACGTGCGTATTAAAATCACGAAGTTTTATTAATGATTATTGAATCCTATTTCCAATTACATAATGTTTGACAGTCAAATAAATACACGTGATATCTTAGTAGATACTCCCTTCTGCTCTTTTGATATTTCGTTATTTTAGTCGGACGGCCCCATTGTTGCTTTTAATCGAAGAAATCTTTCTGAATAATCGAAGAATTCTTATATTAATGTAAACAATAATAGTATTATTATAATTATTAATTATTATTAATAAATTAATGTAAACATTAGGAAATGAAGGACTTTATTTTTGTAATACGCCTTGGAGACCTTCATAAAAGATATTTGCCTTCATCTTTGTGAAATAAAATATTATTATTCTCCTTAAAAACTTACAGACGCTTTCCGAAACGCGTTTACGTAACATTGCCGGACTTGCGTACGCGCGGCGCGCTTCTGCGACGTGTACTGTCTCGTGGTTCAGCGGCGTCTTCCATAAGCGAGGATGAATTAGCCAGACTTGCTACACTTACTGATGGCTACTCCGGCAGTGACCTTACTGCTCTATGTCGGGACGCTGCGCTCGGGCCGATCAGAGGTAAATAATAAACATTTAAATAAAGGATGTTACATGTATAAAACTGACAATGGACAATCAACAGATCAGGTGGGTCTCCTATATGATAAGAGAACACTGCCGCCCATGAAAAACCGCGGCACAATCCGCGCATTGGTTGTATTGCTGGATTTTTACGCCGTTTAAGCCACACTTTTAAGGGCCTCTGATATCCTCACTCACTTTACGAAACACAGTACAAGTACCGTTTCACGCTGAGTATTCTTTCTGTTAGTGATTATTTATAAAATACAACTCATCTCAAGTATAAAAACGACATTTAAGGTCAATTATTTAAATTTACAATCACTTCAATAATGTGTTCTTATTTATTTTATCTATTTTATTATATATATTTATTTTACAGAAAAAAATCCGTATTATTCATGATGTCTGTCATTTAAACGTTGCTTTATCAGACTGCTATACATATTAAAGAAATATACACACATATATATATATATATATATATATATACATGTATATACAAATAACGATTTTCCCAGTAGTTACTTTTATTTCTTCCTATTTTAAACAGGCCACACTTCATTATAAATTTACATATAATACTTAAATATCAATTATATTTGTTTATTTAATATGCTAATAAATAAATACACATAAATAATTATGTACATTATACATTTTTTGGACTCTTATATGATTATAAGAAATATTAAACATTCACAATCTCTTTCGAAGTAGATTAAAAAATCAGTTTTTGACTTTGCGTTAACTTATAATTTTCTAAGCTTTTTCATTGTATCTAAATAGCCAACTCGATGGCATCGTAGAATCAGGAAAAATTTTCAATCGGCCAGATTTTACGCATCCGTGGTTCATCAAAGGCTATTTGATGGGCGTCCATGGGCGGGGGACCGTTTATGCTAGATGTGATTCCGTCTCGTTTGCTACCGTGTTCATAAAAAAATATTATACACATATATATAATTATACATATAAATAAATTCTTATTATAGCTACGTATTGAATTACGAATTGAATGCAAAAATAAATTAACACGTGACTGGTGGGCGTCAAAATCCGATTTGCTGATTTCTTTAATTTTAGACTTGATTTTTAATAATTTCTTTGTTCATATTTCAAAAGACTACATAAATGATTTAAATATGCGTGAAATTGTAATTACACTTGAAACAGTGCTTCGACGAGTGAGTGAGGATATCGGAATCTCTTAAAAATACCGCTTGAGCGGCGTAAAAAGCCGACAACATAACCAATGCGCGGAAATTGACGCGGGTGTCCATGGGCGGTGGTGGTCTCTTACCATATAGGACACCCACCTGCTCCGCTATACCATAAAAAATCACTTTTTGTTTAGATACTCTTGTTATTTGTCTACAGAATTAGATCCAGAAGAAGTGAAATGTCTCGATCTATCCCTCGTTCGGAATATTATGTACCAGGACTTTATGGATGCGTTGAAGCGAATTCGGCCATCCGTATCACCGCATAGCCTGGCCGCGTACGAGAAATGGTCCGTGCAGTACGGTGAAGTGGGCGTATGAGCTGGGATAGCTATTTTACAGGTAACGGGAGATAATAGATTAGTAGTTTCTATTTTATACTATTAATTATCACAATTTAAAGTTTGCTTTGACTTTGTTAAGATGACAGAAATATTTAAAATCTAATCATTTTTATATAACTAGTATTGAAATATTTTATCTCACTTTTATCGGATTAAACGGACAAAACTAAAACTAGATTTTTTTATTATTATTAATTTTATTCTTTGAAATGGATAAGATCAAGAAGTTTTAAAACTATTAATATTATTAAAGATCTTTAGATCACAGAATACTCAGTGTGAAATGGTACTTGTACTGTGTTTTGCAGAATGAGTGAGGTTATCGAAGGTCCTTAAAATGGGCGCTTAAGTGGCGTAAAAAGCCGAGAACACAACCAATGCGTGGACTGTGGCGCGGCTGTCTATTGGCGGCGATGTTCTCTTACCGTGTAAGAGTTAACCTGCTCCGTTGTCCGCTATATTATAAAAAAATCTAACTATGCGTTGATAATTAATTAATTTTTGGTCTTTATAGGTACGGTTTTATACAAGGATGGTAAGGTGATTTAAGAAATGATGGATTATTTTGGTCATGGCATAAAAAGACGGCTTTAAATTTTGTTGTAAAGAATAATTGAAATTATCGCTCAAATGCCCCATCAATTCCATTAAATTCAATTATTTCGACGTTCAATTTTTAATTGTAATATTCAATGAAAAGTTTCATTTACTGTTAACCGGTCTAGTCAAGTGCTCAGGTTTTGTAGTTTACAATCAGCCAAATGTATGGCCATACCAACTAAATGTAGTAAGTAGATTAGCTCCTAAGATGTAATACGGCTGAATGAAGAAGTCGCTTTAAATGTTGTATAAATGTAACGCTTTTGTCGTACACCTTTTCTATTCAGTCGGGTTATATTGTGATCCCGTCCAGAAGGATGCCATTGAATTCCTTATTAGGTTAAAATACTTTTTCCATTTAATACTAGTTCATCCTTTTGGCCAAGCTGGACACATATTCGGTATCTATATTAAGAATATTAAAGTTTAGGTATTTTGCTTCTCGCTTCGACATTAATATTTTATATAACACAAAAGTGAGAAGGAATTTTGATTAACAATATGATTTAATTATAATGTTTCAACGCACAATTGATTTTAAGGATTTTATAAACAAAATGAAATTAAGTTTAGTAGATATGTGACAAAATAATTCGTCACGTATTATAAATAATATGATATTAAAAAAGTTGGATTTTTTAATGAATATGAATATGTTTTTTTATTATGTATTTAATACTATCACAAAGTTATTAGATAGTAAAATGTAATATTATTTAATAAATTCTTATTTCTCATTGGTTAAAAATACTGTAAAAACAATTTATCTTATTATTCATACTTTTATGCTTGCCATAAAATATTTCTTTGTTATATTTATTCAATCAATTATTTTTGTTTGTCTTTTAATTAATTTGTAATTTATGGTCCATCGTATTTGAATATAGAATGATGATTAACTATCAATGAATAACGGAAGATGTCAATATCCAAAATATTTTGCTTTACATGCCCTTAAGGATCCACTAAAAAGGTGCAGTGATGCCTCTATGATAATAGTACGTTACTTATTCGATTCGACATGTAAGAAGGTAAATTTTAGAATTTATTCAGACAAGTGGTAATTCGCGATATTTTCCGTATATTAAATTTACTTTTCACGCCCAACTTCTTATTTTTCGTCGATAAATTGATATTATTACGACATTGAATCGCTTTTTATTGTTATGAAATTATTATGTTTGTTTTTTATTGATTAAATTTTTAAGGCTCATCATCATGAGATATTGTTTAATTTCTTTTCGAAATGGTTCGAATCAAATGTAATTTGAGTATTTTATATACAGAGCGCTCACAAGTCTGTAAGTTCGCAGCAACAGTGCCTGTAAGGGGTAATAATTTTAAAGTTATGTAGAAATGTTTTTGCTTTGTAACCTATCCTTCGACCTGTATGAATTAATGTTCATGAGACAGTTTTAGTTGTACAAAACGGGTGTACTACTTCCGATAGTAGTCAGTTGCTCAACGGAAGCAAGGAATATATTTTCATAATTTGTTATAAAAGTAAAAATAATATCTCTGATATACCGTACGGTATATGTATGTTGTTATCATAATAATTAAGAAGTACTAGAACAATTTTATACATTGAGCCGTTTGTGGTGGCCATTTTAAACAATTTTCATTTGATTTCCATTAGTCATATGGTAAAAATAAAGTATATTAATTAAAACAATCCCATTATTATATTGGTCTTAAATTGTTCATGAAAAAACATTCACTTAAGGTTTTTTAGTACGTTGTTTTCAGTCAGTAGATATTTGAAAGAGAACTTAAAATTAATTTTATATTTATCGTATAACCAAAGATTTTTTTTTCTAAAAATGAAAATTTTCTCATTTATAAATACTTTATATTATGTTTGGGCATAAATAATGTTACCATTACTTTTTCGGAGTAGATTAGCTTTCGGAGTTAATGTTTTTAGAACACACGAGTATAATTCAATGAATTCACTACAATACTCGTATACATAACATCAAAATAATTGTATATGCGTAGTTATTATGATAAAATTACTAATTTTAATGCTAGCCAAAATGTAGCCACTTTATATGAAGTTATGTGCGCCTTTTACTAAACTTATTATGTTCGAACAGAAGATGCCGCTCGCGGCATTTTAAATCTCATGTTTTGAAAAAAGTAAAGTGCACGACAATTTCGTATAAAGACTATTAACCGAAAGTAAGTGATACTATTAATCCAGTTCTATATCGTAGGTAGTTATTTTTATATTAGGAAATGTTCATACGCGTAGGTACCACATGTAACGATTCTAATCTCCTAGGGATGCTGTCTTGTTTAAAATCCTGTAAATTCATTTCTTAATTTATTGTTGGCCTTAGTCGAAAGCATTCATTATTACAGCAAGTTAATATTTCAAGTTAAAAATCTTCCTTAAATGTGACCAATTTATAATTGAATTTGATATTAAAATTATGTATGTTATGTAATGTTTGGAGTCTTTATGTAATTATCCGCGCATTTAGCATTTACTTTTCATAAAAGTTATAAAACATTGTTATGTAAATAAACATGCCTTAGAATTAACTAAACTTTGCTAAATTAACTCAAATATTAAAATAAAGAGCTTTACGACATTATTGTTGAAAAGTTAAGTGAACAAAAAGTTTTCTATCATTGTCTATGGACAAGAGTTAGACTTGTAGCAGTACTTGAAACGGAGCTTCTTAAAAATGCCGCTTAGGTGGCATTGATAAGCAGGCAACACAATCAATGCGCAGACTGTGGCGCGGTTGTCCATGGGCGGCGGTGTTCTCTTATCATTTAGAAGACCCACCTGCTCTGTTGTCCGCTATACCATAAAAAAAAATGTATCGGGAATTTAAAGTGCCGAATTTCTTGTAAGATTTTCGCCGTACATACGTATCTCTTAATTTCAAAAACTATTAATTATTTAAATATTGGTTGTGGTTTTTTATTCGAATCTTTAATTCCGAATTGTTGTGAATTTTGTATGTAATGTTGATGTGTATATTATTGCCATTATAATTATTGTAATTTTTTTGTATTATTTTAACGCTAAGTGTATAATTTTAAAACTATAACTCGATATAATTGCGTCTTTGGTCGTTAATGGTAATCGTGTCGCTGTGATAATCTTTTAAATAATCCATTGCCTTAAAGCTGAACGTTGTAACAATCTTTCGAATTATATAATGCATATATTTACCAATGTTTAATTTAGCACGCAGTTAAATTTGGCAAAGCTCATTGCAGCGGTGAAATTTCTTTTACGTCGATACTAATTAACGATTCTAAGCTAAAATAATAATGCGTTTTATATTCAAGGAGGGAACATTTTTGAGACTTTTAATTTAATCGTTTAAGAAAGGTTCTCGAGTGGCGACCGCGTACCGGAAAACGCAGAGTGGGACGTCCCGCCACGCGATGGAAAGACGATC
>DWCF01005695.1:0-13707 GCA_018230265.1 Delias oraia
ATCGCAGCGGGTGGGCGTCTTTGGGGGAGGCCTATGTCCAGCAGTGGACTTGAATAGGCTGATGATGATGATGAAGAGAGAATTGAGAAATTATTTTTACTATTGGTTCAATTGTTTTATGTGTCTCCTATATGGTAAGAGAACAGCGTCGCCAATAGAACGCCACGCCACACTCCGCGCTTTGGTTGTGTTGCCGGCTTTTTACGACGCTTAAGCAGCATAATTTCAAGGGCCTACTACATCATCTCATTCTATCAACGAAGCATAGTACAAGTATTATATCACGCTAAGTATTCTGTGAACCTGTCATAATACTTTGCACGAGCCGGCCTAATGTGTATATCAGCAAATGCTTCAGCATGACTCTCCCACGGGTTAAAATATTTGTTAAAATAACTAAATATTTTTTAATATTTTTATATAACTAGCCAATAACCGATCTTATTCATTGAGCCTTAGAATATGTTATTACAATTTTATTTATACTGATATATATTCAATAGTATATCATGTTTTACATGTGAAATTATTACTAAACAGTATTAATCTGATATGTTTTTAATTCTGTGAGCCCGTGATGTTACTTTGACGAGCCGGCCCGTGTCAAGCACTTCTAAATACCGAATAAATTATAACTGTCCGGATTCGCACCCATTACCTAGAGCTTCATGAAACACTTTTAAAACCAATTAAGCTACGCGGCACTCCAAGTCAGCTCTTCATACTATTAAAAAGCTCAATGTTCTGTATTCAATTGTGACAAAAAATAACTCCATATATATAGAATTATTGAAATCAGCGTCACTTAGACTATAGGATGTCCATCCATTTCTTTTCTTTTCGCTAGTTCTGTATAGCGATGTCTCGATGCACGTTTTTCGGAATTAGCCGATCGATTTATAGTCGCTCCTATTTGGAATCGAGCTACTGCTTAATATATAGTACAGATTAAGCACTTGTCTATCTTGAAAATGTTTCTGATAATGTTTTATTCCTGCACTTTATATATTTGAATTCCAATGCAGATTAATGTAACGATATATTGAAGAAATCTAATACGACTTGAGAGCCGCCAAAAAATATACAGAGTGATGAATGATATCGACTGTGACCCTTAAAAATGCCGCTTAAGTGGCGTAAAAGTCTGGAGCATAACCAATGCGGACTGTGGCGCGGTTGTTCATGGGCAGCGGTGTTCTTTTACCATATAGGAGACCCATCTGATCCATTATCCGCTATCCCACAAAAAGGGGCTACCAATTATTAAAACCACCCATCGGCAGAGGCCGGAGATGTCCATGAGCGGAGGCTTGCTTATCTTAGGTGAGCCTCTTGTTCATTTGTCTCCGGACTTTCTCATTTGTTTTTTTCATTTCCATATCAAAACTTTCACCGTAGACTTATTTCAACCAGGAATAGATAAGTTTTACTATTGTCTAAATTAGTAAATGTAATCCTTTATTTCATTTTACATATAATAAAACACACCATAGTCAATATTTTCTATCATAGATAAGACGGATAGTTTAACATGACCTTTTTTGGACCCCATTAAGATACTTAGAGGTAATATAGTATGGAAAGGTCTTTCTCATTTAGGAAAAAAGGCATAGTGAAAATATAAAATCAGATACAGCAGTAATCTCCTATCGTTTTAGTTTATTAATAACACGTGGTGGAACAAATGGCAACTCTATATATTCTTGTTTAACGATGCGTACAGTCCATTAACGAACAAAAATCAGAACAGTCAGGTGTATACAGCGATAGTTAATGGAGAATCAATAGAGCTCATGTTACCGCGTCATACTGACATTGGCTTACGTCACACATGGACCCTTACTTTGTAGTTTCATAGCTGCAAAATGGCAACAAAAACCTACCTTTACTTATATCATAAATGGAACTTTGCTCAATAGATTTAAAAGATTTGCATATTTAACACATTATATACATTTAATTAATTTACACATTTCTATTAAATAGAATCACGGAACTTGTCACGTCAACGTAGTCTTTAACATAGAACTTTGATATACCTACTAGAGATATTTTGGAAAAAGATAAATTATCAAAGTTAATATATAAAAGCTTTAGTTTTATTCTTATTCCTCAGAAGGAATAGTAATTACTATGTAAAAATGGATGATGGACTGAGTTTTGCCTATAAAAAAAACAGCGCAAAAATACTACGAATATTATTTTACTGACAAATTCTTGACAAATTCTTTAATTCTAATTTTCAGCACGAGCAAAGCCAGGCGCTCAACACATGCATAAAAGAATTCCAAGGAGTTTTCTTTCGTTCTCGCGTTACGCGCGTAGTTTCATAAAAACTTGTCGACGACTTGAGATTAAGTCTACGTGTCCCACCAGGAGGCGTAATTGGCAAAGTTTGCGACTGTTCAGACCTCTTTCATGTGTGTTACGAAGCTAATAGAGTGAAAAATATTGGTTTTAATGCTTTGCAAAACTCTAAGGCTAGAGTAAAAGAAATCAATATCATATTACCGTATTTATAATATTTTCTATGCTCATTAAATTCATTCAAATTTTAAACAGCATTGACAAAAATTCAATCATTAATCCACCCCTCCCTATCTTTTTTAAATTAACTTACACCATGTCAAACAAAATCATTCAAATTCTTAAAGAAATAAGTAGAAACATATTAGTGGCAAACATTTGTTTGAATTAAAAATTGTTCCACAAATAAACGTGATTTATAAAATTAATAATAAACTATTCCTCTTTAACGATAAACCTTTACTTAAAAAAACCTCTAAAAAATCAATGCCTATGCATTTTGAATTTTTTACATTTGCATTTTTTATATGTTAGTAACTACTTAAATTAATTGAAAATAAAATAAATATTTAGCCGAATATAAATAGACATATTACGATGTGAAAAGTTAAATATTTAATTTGAAAATGTAACGAAAGAGAATCGTTTGAATAAAACTTGCGAATTCATTCCATACAGATTTTGCTTTTCGTTATTTTACTGTTCCGGCAGCTACTCTCACCATATCGTATTCTGCAGAGACAAATATCATTGGTATTTTCCTATGTAAACTAAAAGAAATTAAAATCATTATTTGTAATAAGAAATATGTTTTATTATTATTTGTTATTATTGTTGGGTAATGTATATATTTTTTATTCTATAGTGAACAACGACGCAGGTGGGTCTTCTATATGGTAACAACACCGCCGCCCATGAACAACCGCACCACAGTCCGCGTATTGGTTATGTTGCCGACTTTTCACGCCGATTAAGGGGTATTTGAAAGGGCCTCTGATATCCTCACTCACTCTGTGAAACAGTACAAGTAAGATTTTACACTGAGTTCTTTGTAATAAAGAAATTAAATAAAAATATTTATTTTAAAGCGTTTGAAATAGATAAAACGTCACAGAATTCTACAAATAAGTATTATATATTCTTTAAACATATTTATTAAATTACTATGCTGCATAGTAAAACTTAATATATTATAAATTTTATTATAGTTGTGTAATATGATATATTGTTATGATGGAACTACGTTTTCTAAATCCACGTTATACATTGGTGTAACAACTTGCCCGTTGAGACAGTATGACTCGGTGCCATTATGAACTTTTTGATTTTTTTCCACTTGGCGTGCTACAGAAGCCTTTTTATATTTCCTTTTTTAAAGAATCAACTTAAGTCTGAGGACTTTTCTCTGGTTGTTACATAAAGTAAATACTTTAATTGTTTCAAAATTATTCCTCACTTTATTATTAAAATGGAGACATTTTGCATTGTTTCATACTTTTCAACTTTATACTGCAACTACTGAATTTGGTTTTCATCTTAATTGAAAAAGTATGGGTTAAAATTTGTTAAATTTATCATTTATGTCTCGTTATTGAAGGAAATTTGTGAGGTTCAATTGTTATTCCTTTCCCAACCCCAATATCCAAATTAGGCGAAGGTATCAGGGATCGAAATAAATCTTCTCTTTAAGGACAAATCGAAAACCCTCATCTTAAAAGCTGACAACGGATGATGCGATAACCAAGCTATAATTCATATTAGGGGTTGTAGATCTAACAGCGTTGGATAAAGTGTAAAAAGAAAGGTATAATCTTTTTGAGTAGAATTATTGTGTACCTCTGTGTTGTATGAATATTACTTACCATTTATTTTATTATACATTTTTTTTTAGTGTACCATGAAGCGAGAGGTATCGGGTTCAAATCCCGGTCCGGAATATTATTATTTAATTTATAACTTTTTCGGTCTCTGGATGGGCTTGACAGTGGCCGGGCGAGTGTTTTAATACTGTCACATCCGTGGGAGAGCATTTCTGAAGCAAATACTAACGCACTAATTGAGCCAGCACGTCCGAAGTGATAGAACATGGGCTCATATAATACTCAGCGTGAAACGAAACCTGTGTTTCTCAGAGTGAGTGACGATATCGAAAGCTCTTAAAAGTGCCACTTAATCGACGTGAAAAGCCGGCAACACAACCAATGCGCGGATTGTGACGTGGTTTTTCATGACAGGTGGTGTTATACGACCATAAAGGAGATGCATCTGCTCCGTTGTCTGCTATATAATAAAAAAATGTATATATTTATAGTTTTATTTTAAAAAAAATACGATGTCTGCCGAGAGACTAGTATAAAATTTGAGACGGTCTTGTATTATCAGCTGTCAAGAATATTTGTATTTATTTGTAAGCATTGACAAAATGAAATTAAAAAATCTATTTCTTTTCGAGTAATTTTTTATGAATATATTCGTATGTTGCAATTTACCGCACTTAAGCCAAATATTTTATTGTTTGATGAATATATCACGTCTAAATGTTTTAGTTATAATTACTGGTTGTGGTAAACTGGACGAATAGTTAGCAATTATTGTTTTATCAGAAAAAACAAAGTTGACAATTTTATAACAAGATTTATTTATATTATGGGCTTTATATGAGGTACCTTACAAATTGTACTACTAAAAGAATAATATAAAGCTAAAAAATTGTTCCAATACTAAAATATTTTTAACTATGTATCAATATTCAATTCATTAATATTTTATAAATCGTTTATCGTCAGCGGCAAAGTTAAAAATTAAATTTTTGTTAAATTATATTGGTTCAGTCGCGTCACGTTATAAACGGAATTTTAAATCGCTGGTTTTACATAAATATTTGAGATTTTTCAACCAGTCAGAAATCAATTGAACAGGTTATTTAACTTAATTATTAAAGTTTGCTTTACAATTACAGTAAAACTTCAAGTTTTTTTGTGAATATTTAATATTCAATTTAGCTTTGTGAACAACCAATATAAACTTCTAAGTTGTAGCAATAAACATTAAAAGTAATTACTGTAAAAGTAAACAACAAGGAATTACTTTATTGATAGCTTTAATATTTCTTCTCTTCATAAGTACAATCAATAGTATAATATTATAGAGAAATAATGTGAATAATTATTGATAAAACGTTGTCTTTTACTACCACGCATAGGAAACGTGATTAAACATTAGCTAGATAAACAGAAAAATACCTCCAGGAAACACGCTTTGTGACAATCTATTCATATTTACAGAACACATGCACCATTCAAAGTTAGATGCGGTATTATAAAAAACTTCAAACCAATATTATATTATATATAAGGTACCTAATCTGGTTTATGTGTTTACTTACTGTGTTTACATTTATTTAACATAAATATACATTTTTAGCCCTAACATATATAAGAAGATACATATTGCGACGTACGCCGTCTCACAATTTAGATTGGCATAATAATCGGAGTGATGCTATGCGCTCACAAAATACCAGTATGAAATAATACTTCTTTGTATCCATGAGGAGTTAGGATGTCACAGGTTTGTAAAACTATATCGCTTAAGCGATGTAAAAAGACGGCAACTCAACAAAAGCGCAGGTTAGTGCGTGGTTGTCTATTTTATTTCCCCCTCTTTTAAGCTTGCCTCGGTGTTTACTATAACAATAGAAAAACTTCTTCTTCTTCATCATCAGCAGTGGCCTAAGTCCACTGCTGGACATAGGCCTCCCCCAAAGACGCAGACTCGCTGCGATCTTGAGCGATCTAGATCCAGCGGTTGCCTGCGACCTTCGTTAGATCGTATTTCCATCGTGTGGCGGGACGTCCCACTCTGCGCTTCCCGGTACGCGGTCGCCACTCGAGAACCTTTATTCCCCATCGGTTGTCGGTTCGTCGAGCGATGTGGCCAGCCCATTGCCACTTCAACTTACTAATACGGCGGGCAATGTCGGTTACTTTAGAAACACTTTATTTTATTCAATTGTAATTAAACATTCTATGTGTTTTGTTATTGCAAAGTGGACAACGGAGCGGTCTCCTATATGATAAGTAAAAACCGCCGCCCATACACAACCGCGCCACGGTCCGCACGTTGGTTGTGTTGCCGGCATTTCTCGCCGCTTCAGCAGAATTTTTAAGGACTTCCGATATCCTCACTATCTCAGTGAAACACAGAAGAAGTACCGTTTCAAGTACAACTACCATTATAAGCTAATTAAACTAATTAAGCTATTAAGCTAATTAACTAAATTCTTTGAGTCAGTGGTATCATTTCGGATAAGCCGACCTATTTAGTGCGTCAGCATATGCTTCAGCACGGGTGCGATAGTGTTAAGACAATCGCTCAGCCACTGTCAAGCCCTCCCAGAGATCGAATAAAGTATAAGTTAAATTTTAACGGTCCGGACCAGAATTCCAATCCGATACTTATCTCTCTCTTCATGCTAGATTTATTAAAAAACCATTTAGCTACGAGGCTCTCAAACAAGTGTATTAAGGTATTTTTTAAATCTTTTTTTATAAAGTTGATCGATTAAACTATTTATTATCCAAGTAACTTATCTTAAGTTCTATTTTAATTGAAAACAGAATTTATTTTAGTCTATAAATACAGGATATATTTATTTAAATTTTAAAAAGGCTTCTTTTTTCAGATTTATAACAATATATCAGTGTTATGAATACACACTACCTTAACGTTTTTTTTAATACCACATCCATATTTCATACACGTGTTACATCCTTAATATATTACGTGCTTGCAACTTTATGACAAGGCGCACCAGCCCATAATTTAGACCCTGCTTTGACAGTTTTACATGAACACATGACACTAGTTTGAGGATGATTTGAGGACGAAATGATAAACTTAAATTTTACGAATCTTTTTCTGAATAACTTAAATTTAGATACACTTTTAAATTGTATAAGCCTTTAGATTAACCAATTAATTTTTATGGTTTTTAAGATTTCAGGAATAATGGAAGTAATTGAAACTATAAATTTTAATCATTTAAAATGTAATATTTATTTTTAATGAAAATTACAATCCAAGTACCTGCTATCTTAAACTTTTTTAATATTATTAATAAGACATATTTTCTTGATTATTCTTTCAATATAACACACCTAAGTAATCCCTTATACAAAAAACACTGATTATGTATTGTAAGCTTAGCAGTGATGACAAGTGGTGTTTGCTTAAAAAATTCCCGAATAAACGAACACACATAATTCTTTATAAGATAATCCCCTAAGTCCTTGTTTACTTTGCGTGGTTACGAAAATAGCGAATATTTTTCTTTATACTTAATAAAATTTTGTGTTAAAACCATTATCCTATATTTTTCCCCCTGGGAGAGCCATGCTGAAGCATATGTTGACGCACTTATTAGGCCGGCTTGTCCGAATTCATTCCACGGGCTCACAGAATACTCAATGTTAAACGGTACTTATACTATTGTATTTTGAAAAGTGAGTAAGTATTTCGGAGGCCCTTAAAAGTGTCGCTGAAGCGGTGTAAAAATCCGGCAACACAACCAATGCTCGGATTGTGGCACGGTTGTTCATGGGTGGCGGTGTTTTATTATCAAATAGTAGACCCACCTTTTTAGAGATGTGCAAAATTTATTACATAAAATTTTTTAAAATTATATAAGTTTACATTTTTTCGATTTTTCTATTACAAATAAATTACAAATTTATTATAGAAGAAAACTACCCATAAAGTATATTATTTTTATTGAATTTTTAATTTTGAACAAAATCGCGATTCTCGTTGCCAATGCTTCGTTAATCTCTCGCAGCGCGATAAGCGCTTCAAACACGAAATCCTTAAAAATTACCAACAAAGGCCTCCGTCATAACTCTCTCTCCGTGATAAAGCGAGAAATTATTTAAGGCTTTTCTTTAACATTCTTATCTTTATGTTTTCCGTTGAAACGCCGAGACCATTACTGACCTATGGTGCCTTTCGCTGAACAACAGAAAATTGTCATTTTTTGGAACCCAGTACGAATTTTATTCTATATTATAAAGTTTTACTGGCAAAGTAACGAAGTTTATATTTATGTGTATATCTTAGAATATATTTTATTATAGAAAGATACTTTATACTTACTATTATGTGACATAATTCAAGGGAATAAGCTAAATCAGGGGTCAATCTTATATATCGTTTTCAAAAAGGACAATTTCCTGTTTGAAATCCCATTCGGCCAATTCGAGCTGTTTAATGATGCAAATCGAATAACATTTTGATGTTTTTGGGAGAGCCCTGTTTCTCGCTTTTATATTTAACCTACATACAGAAAACACATTTGGTCCATTGATTTCTTTTGTTAATATTGAAACAATCCATTGTCCGTATGTTTTCATTGCAATTTGTACTCCCAAAGCAATATAGTTTTGCTGTTATTAAAACAACATCAAGCCGGATCTAAAAAACACTTTTATTTCTAAAGCGTGTGGTTAGAAATTAATCAAAGTAGAACAATTTTGATTTTATATTTTTTCCTAACGTTGAAATTCTTCACAATAAAAACCTTAATGGCTTAGGTTTATAGCTGCCTATAAAGGCTGTTTCTGTGTAATGACCGATCGCCAGTTATTTTTTATATTCCCGTATATGTAACATAAACTTTTAACAGCTATTGTTCGTTATATTTGAAGATACGATTTATTTTTATTAAAGTACTCTAATATTGCTGGCGCAGAATGAATTGTAGCTACGTTTGTAGCGCCGTAGCTATACCACGTAGCAGAGTGTAGCCAGCCGGTATTGCTACGGAGTGTCATGCGTAGCAAAGTATTTTATAAAGTAAAAACCGTTTATAAATTATAAAGTAATGTAGAGATTAATTTAAATGTAATTTATATATATATCTGTTATAATGTAAGTAGTAGAAATAGTTAGAAGCTACTAATAACTTGAAATTTACTTGGCTATTTCTGAAAAAGCTGTAAACTAGTTTCTCTTAATTATTTGAACATAATTAAAATTTATTTTTTATAAAAAAAAAACACGCTTTAAATTAATATGCAATTTTAAACTTTCGTCACTTATATCATACAGTAATAAATAATCTAACAACACCCCTTTCTAAGAAACATTAATTTCAAGAACACAGAAACATTTGTTTATTTCACCATTGTTTATCTGTTAACCTATTTGTTTACGTTTGAACTTTGTTAACTCGAGGCCTGTTCCCCACGATAATGTTCTCAATGGCTATTATGTTTCTGTTAAACTGTTTTATCTCTAAACACGAAATCACTTTATTGTTCTTTACTGGTATACTTTTGACACGAATGTCTGTATTTCTTTGGAAATATAATTATGCAATAATGGTTGAAATTTATATTACATATACATGCAATTTGTCTTTTTTATATAAATAAAAAACTTTTTATGGGATTGGATGCAAACACATCCACAAAATACATCACGCACCATGATTCGTATTAATCGTATTAATTAGATATAAAAATTTTATTTACTTTTAATCAATAGTAAATTACAAAAATTTCATACAAGAAAACCACCTTTTTGTTTATTACATCTTGTCACATCCAAAAGGTATATAGCTCTCAGCTGTATGCTCTACTACAATTGGTGCAAAGCCGGTTTTCAGGATACCTAACAAAATTATAGATGGTTTCTTAAATTGTCACTAAATGTGATAGAAAATTGATAAAGAAGGTAGAAATCATATTAGGCTTATTTCTTTTAAAAGTTGCATTTATATCTCTACTTTATAGGGTATATATAGTGTACAACGGAGCAGCTAGGTATCTTATATGGTAAGAGAACACCGCAGCTATAGACAACCGAGCCATAGTCCGTGCATTTGGCTATGTTGGAAACGTTTTTAAGGGCCTCCGATATCCTTACTCACACGAAACACCGTAGAAGTCGACAGAAGACAACATACATAATTATATGCTAAAGTTTCCATTGACCTCTAATAAAACCGAAAATGTCATCTCACCGACAAAAAGCTATAACAAAACACAAAGTCAGTCACATTCACGGCTCGCTGGTCCGTGAAATCGGCCCGAGGTGCTCCGACAATTGTTTCCGCCCTTATTTCATTTCACTTTCACTTATTAAGGACACCTGAAGAAAATTTCTTTTCACGGTCCGCACGTTGCGCGTTTACGAAATAACTTTTTGACAAATAAAATATTGTTTCAATTCCAAGAATTTTAAGTTAAGCGAGATTGAAATTAAATTAGACAAATCCTCCACTGGCGTAACATTACTTAAGGTAAATTGCAGTTTTTATTTATTATATGTAAAATCTATGCTTTATTTTATATAAATATATTATTAAATGTTAATATACTACGTAGATATAAAAGATAATTTTAAAAAAGAACCGATGATGATATGAATGGAGTTTCAGTCACTATTCACACATTCCTATGACATTCCTCATAGGAACTATCCAAATTAAAAATTAAATATGACACGTATTCTCGAGGCTTTTAGTATACAGTTTATATCAACTAAAGATATATGCATCACTACGATGAATCAAATCACAAACAGAATCTCAAATGTCAAAAGCAGAATAGTCATCTTAGGTGACATATGAAAGAAATTATTCGAGCAATTCTAGGGATTATAATTTATGCATACAATATGTGAAATACATGCTACATCAATGTCACAGGAATGAAACAAGGTGCAACATATTATGAAACAAACAAAGCATTGAGGTGCTGCAGCCAAGTGAAACAGCATATTTATCTAGAGAATAGGGCATATAAATTACGTGTAAGGTGCGGTTTAGCGAGACATTCGGTTGGAGACAAATTTGCGGACGGAACTGTCTCTAGCTAAATGTCTTTAGCATTCGAAACTGCAATTTGCCGAATAAGGGATTCTCGACGGTATATTTAATAAACACTGTTTAGTATTTGATTTTATGTAAGAGGAATACGTAATCGTGGCTAAATAGAAACTGTTTCTTGGTTCATTTTATTGACACAAGTCTCCTCGTGGCTGAAAATATCCGTTTTATCCTTAGATATTCTGATTCTATTTGGAAAAAACATTGTTAGTTTGGAAAGCGCAGCTGAAGGCTGTTCATTAAGATAAACGTAAACCTGTTTTTCCTGTGCCTTACTACTGATTTATGGGAAGTCTCGTCCTTCAGTAGTACTTATACAATTCTTATTCAAAATAAAAATATTTATTACTAGATATACTTAGTGGGCGTGTTTGGAGGAGTCCTATGTCCAGCAGTGGACTTGAATAGGCTCATGATGATAATGATGATACTTAGTGGAGAAAATTATTTATCTTTTATGTCGGTCGCCGATAAATGCTGGTTGCAGGTCGCCGACGACAGGTATTCATGGACGTCCAAGGAGGAGGCCTATGTCCAGCATTGGACGTCTTATGTCTAAAATGATGATATGTAAATATATGGTTGAGTAATATGTTTATAATTAAATAATGATTATGAGCGTACATGTATCCCTAAGAACCCAGCAACACATCCACGCACCACCTAGGGCTAGCGGAGGATCGCTTATTTTAGGTGAATTTTTTGTCATTTGCCACACTATTTTAATTAAAAAAAACATATTTGGAAGCTAGTAAAGCTAAGCGTTTTTAAACCTGTATTACGTGAATTTCATCTAACGTTCGTTGTGAGTAACAACACTTAACCTTTTCGCTGTTTGGATCTTGAGTTGAGGGGCGACTCGTTGGGAAACAAAGAATGACGTCTAGTCTTCTTTAAAAACCAACTTGCTCACAAAAAACAAAAATTAGAACTTTATTTTCTACTGTGTGCATCTACTAGTTACACAGAATTATATAACATCAAAACATTGTATTATAAATTAGTTTATTTCCCTTTTCCCTATGTTAATTAGTGCGATATTCATTTGCATAATTCATGTAAAGTGTATTAGTTTTTCAGCTCATATTTCACGTGTCAGGCGAAATTTTAGCACCTATTGTCCCACTTAGCTGTTTAATGCCATTGATCGCGTTCACACCGTTGCTATTCAACTATTTTTTTAATCTATATACAAATATCCTACAGGCTAATCTGAAGATTAAATACAAAACAAAACACAAAAATACAATATACAAAACAAAATTAACAATAATAAACAAAAAATTAACAGATCATTGATGCATTCGCAAAAACCTTTTAATATTCTAGTTCTACAAGTCACATAAAATATTCATGTCCTAAACAGCTGGGAATACGATTCTATAATCGACATAATTCGGCATTAATGTTTTTACACCCGTTAAATAGACATGTTCAAGCATATGCGGACGCATTCATTGGGCCGGTTCGTCCGAAGTGACACAACGGGTTCACAGATTACTCAGCGTGATTTAGTAATTGAAACGGTGCTTCTACTGTGTTTCGCTGAGCGAGTGAGTATATTTAAGGCTCTTAAAAATTCCATTTAAGTGGCGTAAATAGCCGGTAACACAACCAGTGCGTGGACTGTTGTGCGTTTGTCCTTGGGCGGTCGTGTTCTCTGACCATATAGGAGACCCACCTGCTCCGTTGCTGTTTGCCGGTATACCATAAAAAGAAAAAATAATAATATTAATCATTAAATTTTTAAACAGACGAATCCTTTTTAAATCTGTAACAATGTAACAGTTAAACGATGCATTTCAGAAAGAAGACTTAGATCTAACTACGAGAAAAAGCATAAATTTCAAGTTTCTTATCAAGTTTTTCAATTTTATTTATGTCTCAAGTTGAGGATTTAATTGTTTTGACTTTTCCAACGTTAATTAAAACAAATTATAAGAAAATACTTCCAAATCGTCTTATTTACACGTTAGTCGATTCTTTAACCGTATTTTTAGAAAAAGTGAATTACGTCTTTATGTTAAAGTTTCTCATATATATGAAAACTAGTTCTGTGGCACGCGTTTCTATTGCCAGAGCCTGCTTAATGTCGACGCTTTTACTCATATGCGCTTTATAGCTTCTCATAAAAATTATGCTACGAAATATTACGTTATTATCATAGTTATTGCTTAAACCGTAATGACAGATGATATCCTACTTATGTTTATCACTTTTTTATCACAATTTTGATTGTAATTCAAGTTTAGTGTTTTATACGTAACAAGATTTTGCACGGCTTAGTTATTCTCGTCTTTAGTTATTTTGCAATCAAGAAAACTATATTTAGAATAAGCTTTAAGTCTTTAAAAATGTTACAAAAACTTTATATAAAATAATAGTTTGGTTTTTGTATGTATTCTGATGGTATAAAAATTTTCAACAATTATGTAAAGAGTGGGACGTCCCGCCACACGATGGAAAGACGATCTAACAAAGGTCGCGGGCAACCGCTGGATCCACATCGCTCA